>APFE031164211.1:82498-100084 GCA_000404065.3 Pinus taeda
AACTTACTTAATCATGCTTAAGAACACCTAATGTAATGATCTGGGTTGTTTTATGGTGAAAATGAGGCAAAAGATAAGGAAAGATAAGGGAAGATTGAGGAAAACGGTAGATAAGTAGGTGTAAAGTAGAGGCTCTACAAGTCTTCCTCCCATGTTTAGTGCCTTTCTTCCTTCCTCTTTAAGCTTTAGGGGGTTGAGGTTGAAAACCTCCCCAAAATAAGAAATGACTCCAAGTTATCCCTACTTTGGCTAGTTGGTTGTCAATCAATAATTTGATCAGAGCTTTATGGTAGACAAAATGAGGAGAAGGGTCGGTTTTGTCTCTAAAACGAGCGACCATATGTTTTAAACTCTCTAGTAAATAGAAACAGGTGTTCATCCTAACCTGGCCACCTAATGTGATAAGAAATGAAAGTGGTAAAGATTTACCCGTTTGAATCTCCCTTCACATGTGAAGTATTACTGATTAATGCGAAACAGGTCGTGCCATTTATCCCCTAACCATGATCTTTGCACCTTTGTCTTCTAATTTTTGTCATTGAAATTTGTCTTCAAGAAAAATGGGACAACAATTCTAAATACCCTTTCTCCATCTATAGGTAGGGTCATGGCCTCTGCTATTAGCTCCTCCGTAACTAGGAAAGAGAGTCTGTCGATTTCCACTTGGTTTCCATCGGAACCTTGAGCAAATGCACGAGCTATGGTATCGTGATAGTCTTTGCATCGATGGAATAATTCCTCCCACCTTGCTTGTTGAAATTGTTGTTGGATCTTGGAATAGATCATCAAAATGTCAAGCATCTTGTGTTCAATTCCGTTAGCCTTACCTCTTTTTCCCATTTTGATGTGTGCTCAAACGGAGGAAACTTACGAGGATTTGATCCGGGATTTCTATGGAAAACTCGGATGTAGTCGTGCTAGGTGTAACTAATTCCAAAGCTAATGTTAAAAATTAGTAACAGTGAAATGACTTAACAACGGAGTGAATCATTACAATGTTGGATTAATAATTACAGTCAATATGATTATTGAATTAACCATATCATATGGAAACTAAAAAAAATTGATTTAACAATAACTTACTCTGTTGAGTTGGACATGGCATGTTTCCAAAAACCATCATTTCCGCTGCTCACATGGTCAGTACAATTTGAAAAATCAAATTTTGAAAATTATTTTTGCATTGATAATCAGCCTGTCAACTAAACCCAAAATGTTGGTAATCCCATTGTCAGCGCATTGGTTTGAATAAAAACTATGAAACCATCAATACGTTGATAATCTCACTAACAACGATTTCCTTGTTTATTACAAATGAAAGATGCTAACATAAAAATTGTCAGCATTTTCTTAAAAAAAATTCATAAAACAAAATGTGATAATAGAATCCTCAAGCAAGGAACTATTTTAAGGCCTTTTCTTCCTTTCCTTAAGAATCCCAACCTAGTTGCATCACCAGATAGTCTTTCTAAACTATCTATCTCCTCAACAGATATATCTACTAGGTATCATCACTAGATGTGTTTTTCTTGACATTTTGTGTGTTCCCTAAATATATTTTTCTTCTATAGCTAGTAGTTATCCCATATTTTTGAATTTATAATGGGCTTAGCATCCTCTTTGACTGATGCTTATCTACATTTTTATTAATTGGTCCATTCTATCGCTACTTTTGTATATTTGATACCCTACAGCAACAATGAATTAATTTCCTTCTACTCCTCTTGGTCTTTAAGGATCCTCTTATTATTAGCCTTGTAATTCTCTAGTTCAACTTTCAAGCTTCTCAACTCCTCCAACAAATCTCAAAGGAATTTTAACAACCTTACTCTTATCTTATTTAATATTTTTGATGTGTGAAGTTTCCTCCACATTTTACAGTGCCATTATTTTGAACCTTCCTTACTCCATTTACTATTATATGATTCTTCTTTTGTGTTGAAAAGAACATACCTTAGTTAGTTTATTAAAATGATTAATTTCAATCATAATTGGTTTCCTTGGAAATATATGCATTGGCCTATAATAGCCTAAAGTTGAAGTTATATTCCAACTCCAAGTCACACTTTGGTTAGTATTCTAGTTAATAAAATTTAGTTCTAAAAACTAGATTATTCTAACTGAACAAATTATTACAACAATGGCATGGGAAATCTAATATACACATCAACATCACTCACCTTACATGTGAGTACTTACAACCATTAATTTAAGGAGATTATTGTCTTCTTTAAACATACATCCTCAATGAGATTAATATTTTTCAACTTGACCTTATTGATAGTAGTCTTACCTCCTACTCTACACTTGCATGAACGTTAATATTATTGCAATATATCCATGTTATGCATCATACAAGGTACTCAAGGCACATTTAGGTATTCCCTACATACCCTTACATGCACATAAAAATCCATGTGAATCATCTTACACATGGTCTCTTGCTCAAACTTCAAAGAAAATCTGATTTGCAAGGATCCACCATCTTTCTTACACATCCAAAAATTATGAAGGATACATTTACAACATTATGACTCTCTTTTCCATGAGATATTTCCCTTGCACACTTTCTCTTATGAGCGCCATGCGCCACATGGCTTCCTAGTAAATCACGAGTAACACCATCTCTACCCAAATCATAACAACCAACCTCAAGCTTACTCCTAAGTTTAGCTTATTCATGCTTTTGTCCTCATGAAATTTAGTTAGCACAAACAAAACACATTCCTTTCTAAAAATGAGCTTCCCCATCATCTCGCTTCAAGAAAAAAGGAATTTCCATCCTAACCAGGTCTAACATACACATATCTACATGTATGCAGTTTTATCTGCCACACTTTTCCTCTTTACTTATACCTTGTTGGTCCTTGCTAATTAGCATCCTTCATAGGACTCCATACTTCTTAATCAAATCTCCATTTTCTTATCCACATATGACTCTATTTTCTCAAATAGAATTCTTTCATTTACATAGCTACTCTAATCCAAGCAACATGATCGTCTAACCAAGGTCAAACCAAGAAACATTATTACTACCAAACATAACTAGTAAGCTCTTTGTCTTGCTCTGAATGCATCTCTATGGTGTATATTTGGCCCTTTAGGCCTAATCTTTGAACCACATCCGTTATACCATTGTTTAACATACCCAAACACCTAATTCATCTTAAGGAGGTGGGTTTATCAAAAATCATTTTCCTTCAACCACTTAAAACTCATTTCAAGACTACCATCATCTTCTACTCATCGAGATCTTTCCAACAATATAAATTTCATCCAAATCTGAGCTCTAAAAACAAAGGTATGCCCATTCGAATATTTTTCCTCCAAAGCACCACATCAGCATCCATTCTAGTGCCATGTGGCAAATGCATTAAGCTGGTAAATGGTTCATTCATTTCTTCACTAAAAATGAAGACCAATCAGATGTAGTGCACCAAGCTAGCTTTGATTTGAAAGACATGGAAGATGATTTATTCGAGATATGTGTGAAGCAAGAAGTTATCGTGGGACCGATATGGGAATTGATCGAGAAATGACTCAAAGAAATCCTAGAGCATGTAACTACTTTGAATTAACTGCTCGGAATTTGTTGTCGTTCAACTTCCTACATGCACCCTATATTATAAAGGAGAAAAATGTAACACAATTGAAGACTTATTCCAGCACTGTAAGTAGATTGTCTAATCTTTGGTCCTCCTATACTTCTTCTTATTTAGAAATCATATAGCCTTTTGACTGTGGATTTTTCCAAGAAATAAAGTTTATAGAAGTCTTAACTTTTGTTATATGGTTCACAAGAGCACAATCCTTGTCCTTAAATGGATGAATTCATATACTTTGATTAGATGGCATAGACTTTATAAAACATTTATATATTTTAAGTTTCCACAAATAACTATTGGAGAGTACATCTCTAGTGTGATATTTGAACTTTGAGCTTTAAATTCTAAGATTGCAAGTGTGTATATCTATTTATCCCTATGGTTTTAATTGAAATATCGTTTAAAGTTCTCTAAAAATGAAGGCCATTATTTCTTTCTCTGCCCCAAATGCTTGATATTCTTATTTATAATCTTTCTCAAAGATTTGTGAAACATATGAGTTATGAATGTGATGTCTACATGAATGCTTATGTTCATATGTATTATATTTTATGAGTTTCAAGAAAGCTTGGTCTTATCTCGTGCTTCTTTATTTATGTTCATATGTGTTATATTTCTATGTGTACAATAAAGAGGAGCATTGCCTCTATAAAAACAGGGGGGGATATTCCCTCAAATTTTGTCTTGAGATTTGGCTAATCCCAACAATAGATATCCAAATATTCATAAAGTTAAATATTGTCAACTTTCCTAAGAAAATATCTAATGGAAAGGTGTGGTAGTAGCTTTCACATTTGTGGAAGTAGTTGGGTTGTACCCTAACTGTGTCCTTGAAAATTATGGCTAAAGTAATCATTCATAGACTTCTAGGGTCTAACCAAAGCATATGATTGGATCATGAAGAGAAAATATGACACAAAAGACATCAAAGAAGAAACCCATGAAGGAAAGAGAGAGAATGGAGACCAACACTCATGGGGGTGTGAGGGATAAAGAGAGAATAATTTGTTGGTGCAAGACATAAAGTAGAGGGTATGCATCCATGAGAATGAGTAAAGAGGCTCTAGTGTGGACAAAAATAGAGTTCTCAAGAGTTTTGAGACACAGTGACTTGTGCATGAATTTAGTCATCCTGATTTAGTGAGAGAAGTCGATGTTACAGTGTTTAACCTAAGATAGAGGGCCCTGAATGGATAAGGAACTTGTTTGATATAAGCATGATATCATTGATAAGAGGGAAGTGTTGAGGGACTATTGGGATGAGTGAAGGACTCCCTCTATGCTTTGCGATCCCACAGTGGCACATAGTGAAAAAAATATGACTTAGATCAATATATTGACATACCTCATAATGATTTATTTATGGATGGAGGAGAATGGCTTTCATCTTACACCACTAATAGTCTAAGATAAAACTTCTTGTGGGGTTCTTGCTAAGAAAAATAGGTGAGAAACTACCTATAACAATTGGGAAGACTCTAGGCTTAGTGGAATTCAAGATAAATTGATTAGTTTGAATTGACGAAGGAGAATGGCCTACAATGTCCTTTCATTAATTGCAAGAAACATTTGTGTTGAAAAGTGTGCAACAAGAAATGATAAATTTAGAATGTGTTAAAATAGAACTCCTAAAAATAGCAATTTGGCCAATGAGCATTTTGGCCACCTTGGGTGAGAGGTGAAACTGCTAAAAATAGAATCTTCTAAAAATAGCATTTCTGGGTCCCTTCCTATTTTAGCAGTCCCTGGTCTAACTATAGGAAGTAAAAAACGAATTTGGTCTTAACAACAGTTTAAAATATTAATTAATTAATCTCCATGAGTTAATTAATTAGGAAAATTAAACGTGAAGTCCTTTGTGAGAACATGCAATAGTTGTCCCAATGATTGAGGAATTTATCCTGATTTTCTCCATTGAATTGAGGAATCAAGTATGAGTTTATAATGAGAGTATCAGTTGACTTAGTTTTACTTAGTCAAGTCGAGTTAGATTAATTTAACAAGTTTTTAAATAATGAGATATAGTTTGTTAATGCTTGCATGCATGTGACAACTATATTATCAGATAACTGAGCATTCCCTCATGGATAACTGATGCATGTCAGTTCAGACAGAGACCCAGTTGAGATCAGATGAGGGACAGTGTACTATCAGATGCTTGGATATTTCTAGTAAGTATTCCTTGCATGGAGAAGGATTTATTTCCAAGATAAATACGTAATATAGGAGATTGGAGGACTTGTGGCCTATATATTGAGGCCTAGGTAGTCTATGATCTTCATCTTTTGATTGTAGAGAGTACAGGATAGCTCTTGAGTTGATTCTTTTTGTAAACATAAGAGGATTTCCACTTGATTGATAATACAGATAGGGGTTTTATGTTGATGCTTTCTCCAGTGATATATCTTGTGTTATGGTTGATTATTTCTCTTGATCAGTTATATGTGTTTATGCTTGATGTTTCTCATGAATTCGATTATGCCTCCGCTTAATGTTTTGTAGAACTAGATCAAGTATTATGCTTTAGTACATTGCATATATCAGTTTGATCTACAGGTGTGAAATTTCTACATGGTATCAGAGCACAGGTGATCAAGGAAGAACAATATACAAGCAAGAGAAATTCGAAGTTTATTATTTGGGATATATATCTCAAGTTCTTATCACATCTATTTCACCGATGACTTTCTATGTTTTGAGGCTTGAGTATTCCCTTGATGGCAGCTCAAACTACATAGCTTGTAAGGATCGCATGGAGGTATTATTGGAAGATAATGGCCTTAAGGACTTCATTGGTCAAGAAGTCCCTAAGCCTACTGATGCTACTCAACTGGCAGAATGGAAGAAATGTGTGGCTAGGGCTAGGAGAATCATCCTAGAGGGAGTTCGAGATCACATAATCTCGGGCCTCCATGGGAAGGAGACTCCACATGTAATGTGGAAAGCATTGAAAGATTTATATTAGAATAGCAGTGATCAGAGGAAGTTGGCACTGAAGGAAAAACTTCGCAAGATCAAGTGCAAAAAGGGTGACACTATCTCTACGTTCCTAAACAAGCTCACCACCTACAGGGATGAGCTTGCAAGTGTAGGGCTCATGACTGCTGATAATGATATGGTGAGTCTAGCACTCCTTGGCCTTCCTAAGAGCTGGAATAGCTATCAAGACTCAGTGAATGGAAGGGACAAACTGCCAGATTGGGAACGACTATGGTTGGATTTGATGTAGGAGGAGATTAGACGAAGCACCAAGGATGAAGCTTCTTTGTCAAAACATGATGATGAAGAGAACTTGGCTTTAGCATCTAAAGCTAAGAAAGTGAAAGGGAAGGCATCCCAATCCAAGTCTTCTCAAGGAGGGAAGAAGTTTGACAAGTCGAAGGTGAGATGCTTTCATTGTCATGAGTTGGGCCATTATGCTACTGATTGCCCAAAGAAGAAGTCCAAGAAAGGTTCCTCCAAGGAATCTGAAGGTGATGCACTAGCTTCATAGTTTGAGATGGATTTCTCACTTATTGCATGCATGGTTTCATCCAGCATGGGATGTGTTTGGTACTTGGACAGTGGAGCCTCTTTCCACATGTCAGGTGACAAGAATATTTTCAGAACTTTGGAGAAGAAGGATCTCTAGATATGAATCAAGATGGGCGATGACGAAAAGTACCATGTCTGAGGTGAAGGTACGTTTGTGTTTCAGAGGGAGCATGGTTCTACCCTCACTCTTTCTAATGTTATGTATGTACCAGGGCTGAAAAAGAATCTTGTGTCTATTGCTATGCTTGAGGATAAAGGCTATGATGTAGTCTTTAGTTTGGGAAAGGTTTTCCTAAGGCATATCGGCACTGGACAGACCAAACAGATAGGGGTTCGAATTAAGAATATCTATATGTTACAGGTAGAAGATTGTGCTGCATTGAGTTCCAAAGAAAAGGTTGTGCATGGCCAAGATATTGGTGATTTATGGCATAGGAGACTAGGCCACTTGCATCATGGGGCCTTGAAGATCATGCAGCAAATTTCTACCATATTACCCAAGTGCAAGTTGGAGAAAATGAGCACATGCAAAGGTTTCACTTTGTGTAAGTATGCAAAAGCTTCCTTTCATGATCAGGATAGTAGAGCAAGAGCAGTTCTAGAGCGAGTTCATTCAGATGTATGCGGGCCCTTCTCTACAGCCTCCATGGCAAAGCATAAGTACTATGTTACTTTTGTTGATGATTTTTCTCGTAGATGTTGGATCTACTTCATGCAAAAGAAGGATCAAACCTTTTTGAAGTTTTGTGAGTTCAAAGCTTTGGTAGAGAAAGAATCAGGGATGAAAATAAATGCCTTGCGAACTGATAACGGTGGAGAGTATGTTTCCCAGCAGTTTAAGGACTTTTTTGCTTCATAAGGAATTAAATGGGAACTCACGGCACCTCATAACCCACAACAGAATGGGGCGGCCGAAAGGAAGAACAGATCTATTGTGGGAGCAGCTTGAGCGATGTTGCATGACCAAGGCCTACCACTTCATTTGTGGGCTGAGGCATGCAATATAGCAATGTATCTTCAGAACGGAAGTCCTCATCGTATTTTGGGGATGAAGACACCTATAGAGGCTTTTTCGGGGAAGCGACTAGATATGAGTCACTTCTACATCTTTGGATCACCAGTCTTCTGTCATGTGACCAAAGATACTCAGAAGAAGCTAGACCCAACAGCTGAGTTGGGAATACTTGTCGGGTACACGAATACACCTCACAACTATCGGGTGTTTCTGGCGACTAGTCAAAGGACCGTAGTGCGCAAGGGTTTGAAGTTTGATGAGCAGTGAACCATGCGAGTGTCACTTGAGAGGGAGCTCAAGTTGCATGGTGATGATGAGGAACTATTAGTTCCTAAGGAGGAGGAGCCTCTTGATGATGTGGAACAGCCACATGCAGAGATTCTAGTTGTGGAGATCACCACTACTTGAGAGTATTCCAGAGATGGGCAGAAACGCTCACGGGAAGCTGACAGATTGATGCAGGATGCGAGAGAGAATGTGGGGCAGCCATCCTCTCATCACAAATAGAGGAGATATCCCGATAGATACACTGGATACATGGCCCTGGTTGGGGAGTGTGGAGCAACCGAGCCTTCTTCTTTTGAGGAGGCAATGCAGCAGCCAGTTTGGGTGGATGCGATGGTAGAAGAGTATGATTCTATCATGTGGAACAGTGTGTGAGATGTTGTCCCTAGACCAAGGGACAAGTCAGTGGTTACTTCCCGATGGCTTTACAAGGTAAAGCATGCAGCTGATGGCAGTATTGAGAAACACAAGGAAAGGTTTGTTGCCCATGGTTTCTCACAGGAGGAGGGGATTGACTATGATGAGACCTTTGCTCCTGTTGCAAGGTACTCATTGATCAGATCGATTCTAGCACTATCAGCACGGATGGGTTGGAAGATCCATCAGATGGATGTGAAGGCAGCTTTCCTCAATGGGGAGATTGAGGAAGAGGTATACATAGAGAAACCTAAGGGATTTGAGACCTTCGATCATGAGTCACATGTGTGCCGGCTTAAGCGAGCATTATATGGGCTGAAGCAAGCACCTCGTGCTTGGTATACCAGGATCGACAGCTATTTCACGAGTTCAGATTCACCAAGAGTGAAGCGGATGTGAACCTCTATCACATCATGGTAGAAGGTAAGCTATTGATTATTGTACTTTATGTCGATGATCTGATTTTGACAAGTGATGATCAGTTGATCAAGTCTTGCAAGGAGGACCTTGCAAGAGAGTTTGAGATGAAGAACATGGGCCTCATGCACTACTTTCTAGGCATGGAGGTGTGGCAAAGAGATGGGGAAGTATTTGTGTCTCAAGGCAAGTATGCCAATGAGATACTTAGGCGCTTCCACATGGAGATGTGCAAGCCCATGGAGACTCCTCTAGCAGGTAACTAGAGGAAGGAGGATGCTACTTCAGGTGAGGTAGTAGCTACTACTATTTATCGATAGCTTGTGGGTTCACTTATGTATCTAGTGAACACACGACTAGATTTGTGCTTTGCAGTGAACCAGTTGAGTCAAGCTATGGTTCAGCCAAAAGTTATTTTGGAAGGCGGCAAAGCATGTTCTAAGATATCTCGGAGGCACTACACAGTATGGATTATGGTACATGCGGACAGAGGGAGTGAAGCTCCAAGGCTTCACGGATGCAGATTGGGCAGGTAGTCCATCAAACAGGAAGATCACTTCTGGAGGAATCTTCAACCTTGGGTCAGCTGCAATTTTGTGGTATAGCAGGAAACAGAGATTAGTTGCACTTAGCTCAGCCGAGGCTGAATACATGGTTGCGAGTCAGGCTGCATGTGAGGCCATCTAGATGCAGAAGATTCTGGTGGAATTGTTTGGTCAGATGATGGATCCTACCATGATATATTGTGATAATCAGAGTTGCATCAAACTCTGTGAGAATCTAGTGTTTCATAATAGATCCAAGCATATAGATATCCTTTATCATAATCTACGAGATTGTGTGGTAAAGAGGATCATGATGTTGCTATACATTTCGACCGAGGAACAGGATGTAGATATTATGACAAAGGCATTATCAAAGGGCAAGTTTGAGTTCCATAAAGACAGGATCAGGGTTGCTGATAATCCCTTTCTTGTTGAGAGGGAGTGTTGAAAAGTGTGCAACAAGAAATGCTAATTTTAGAATGTGCTAAAAATAGAACTCCTAAAAATAGCAGTTTGGCCAATGAGCATTTTGGCCACCTTGGGTGAGAGATGAAACTGCTAAAAATAGAATCTTCTAAAAATAGCATTTCTGGGTCCCTTCCTATTTTTAGCAGTCCCTGGTCTAACTATAGGAAGTAAAAACGAATTTGGTCTTAACAACAGTTTAAAATATTAATTAATTAATCTCCATGAGTTAATTAATTATGGAAAATTAAACTTAAAGTCTTTGTGAGAACATACAATTAGTTGTCCCACTGATTGAGGAATTTATCCTTGATTTTCTCCACTGATTGAGGAATCAAGTATGAGTTCTATAATGAGAGGATCAATTGACTTATTTTTACTTAGTCAAGTCTAGTTAGATTAATTTAACAAGTTGTTAAATTAATGAGATATAGTTTGTTAGTGCTTACATGCATGTGACAACTATTATTTCAGATAACTAAGCATTCCCTCATGGATAATTGATGCATGTCAGTTCAGACAGAGACCCAATTGATTTAAGATGAGGGACAGTGTAATATCATATGCTTGGATATTTCTAGTAAGTATTCTTTGCATAGAGAAGGATTTATTTCCAAGAGAAATACGTAATATAGGAGATTGGAGGACTTTTGGCCTATATATTGAGGCCTAGGTAGTCTATGATCTTCATATTTTGATTGCAGAGAGTACAGGATAGCTCTTGAGCTTATTCTTTTTGTAAATGGAAGAGGATTTCCACCTGATTGATAATACAGATACGGGTTTTATGCTAATGCTTTCCCCAGTGATATATCTTGTGTTATGGTTGATTATTTCTCTTGATCAGTTATATGTGTTTATGCTTGATGTTGCTCATGAATTCGATTATGCTTTCACTTAATGTTTTGTAGAACTAGATCAAGTATTATGCTTTAGTACATTGCATATATCAGTTTGATCTACAGGTGTGAAATTTCTACAATTTGATCTCGATTAGATAAGTTCCCTTATGGACATAATATTTGTGATGTAAATCATATTCATTAAAACAGAAATAATTGTTGATAAACTATGTATACTTATTTGCTTTCCTATTGAATAGATATAGTGTCTATGTGATACTTGATATTGGTGTGAAGTGGTAAATTTGGCTACAATGGGTGTGTAATATTCACATGCCTCCCTATTGATCTTAATGTGCTCTTATGATATGTTTTCATGATTTTGAGCATGGGACTGAGAGATACTTAGTCTTGCTTATCTTTAATGTTTATCAATGTAATATGCCTTTTTTCTAGTAATTTTTTATGACTAAGAAGATAGGGGATGTTAACCACTTAGTCCCTTGGACAGCCAATATGGATAGTTGGTTGTGAAATACTCTTAGTTGTGATTCTCAACCAAGGGAGCTTCATCTACTATAGATAGGTCAAAGAAGCTCTGAATCTATTGTATGGTTAAAGAATTGAAAGGTATCCCTCTTCTAGGATAAGAATACTTGGAGGTCTCTTGATATTAGATCCTTAAAAAGATTGTGTTCCTTGTGAAGGTAATCCTTTAAGTTGGCTTTTAGTTGGTTTTGAGGTGGATAGTAAGCCTTGTGTCTTTCTAGTTGGGGAGAGTGAGAAGTTTCACTCAGATGGGGGCAAACTATGAACAATGGCCTCTTTGACTCAGAGGAAAATATTGGTAAATGGTCATGGAATGAAGGTTTGGATGCATTTATAGGAATATGATGATGTAAACATAGTCAGAATAATTTATGCAGAATATTTACCTTGTCATAGTACATTTCAACCCTCATAAATTGGCTTGTAATTTCCTATCATAAGCTTTACTTAAGGAAAATTCGGGTATTGGTGGCTTTGTCCCTAGCCCCTTGTCATATGGTCCAGCAAGGTGGGGTTTGGTTTATGACCAAGAGGTTATTTGAAAGGGGGATTAAGTTTGGAATAAGCACCAGTGGGATCTATTAAGTATCAGAAATCTAAGCACCAGATTATGTCAATAGTGCATAATCTAGGATCCATCAAGTATAGTGAATGGAATCTAGAATCTGTTAAGGGATGGATTTGGGCACTAGGACCTATCAAGATCTTCCTATATGAAAATATATAAAACCTCATAAGTGGTTTTTTCTAAAAACCTGGATGTCGAATGACAAAACCCTTGTGCAATAAAACTTGGAGGTGGTGATGTAGGAGAGTCCAAAATCTATCAAAAGATGTGGATCAACCCTAGACTATATTAAGTGCTAGTGATGGGATATTAGAGTCTATTGACATCTAGATATCTAGGAATATATAAGAATTCATAAAGGTCCTTTTGGAAAAACCCTGATCTATATTCCAACACAATAGAACATGTGGAAGGGTACATATATTCCACAAGAGTACTCCCAGACCCGATAGGTAGGTTAGTACTGACATGGCTTAATTATGTGTCATGTTGATGTGGCATGTAGAGCATTTTTGGATGGCATATAATCTTTATGTAATGCTAGAATAGTGGGTGAAACGGTGGATTAGAGGTGCAATGATGTTAGGGGGGAGGCCCAAGTGGAAACCTCATCGTCATGATGTGGATTAGCAAATTCTTCAATTCGTAGAAATCTAAAAATATAGATTTTTAGTTGAATGGGACTTATATATTTTCCCAGACTTGGTTGGGACCATTAACCGAGTGGATATTCGGAAGAATAATAATAGTCATAGTGGGAAAAAGGAAAATCCTAGATACATATGGATTCAGAAGATTAGATATCAAAAAAACTATAATACAAATACCAACTCTAAATGCAAGTGACAGCTGACGTGTCTTAATGACGATGTGGCCCTATGGAGTAGTGACACGTGATGTGGGTGTTGTCTCCTTGATATGGTTCCTAGCTAGGAAAATATGCCAAGGCACCAAAGTGTGATTTTATAATTTATTGGATACAAATTATATGAAATCTAAGGGTTGTGGGACAATAGGTCTTAGAAAAAACAATTAAAGGCTATATACAACCAAAACAAACACTCAAGTTTATATAGGAATGGATTGCATAATAATAAATATAAACTAAAAAGTCTTTATCATTTAACAAGTGCTTCCAGTTTCTCAATGAAGAAGAAGAACTTAAATAATATTACAGTTTTCAAACACTTTCATAAACAGTAGCTATATGAAATAATCAATAAACAAACTAAATAATAGGATGTATGATAGAAACAAATTGAATCTATTCATAAACTTGTTTCGTTCGTAAGCTTGTTGTAGTTGAACTAAGGGAAAATTGACACTCAATTGTATCCTCTCAAATAGTATTGAATACATGTAGAATATTTTATAGATGCAAAAGGTTTTAATTCATAATACATAATTTCACACAAAGAAAAAAATAGACTAAAAATGGTTGAAAAAAATCCACTTCAAAATATCGTCAACACACTATTATAGAGATTATACAATCTAGGTTTTTCTCCAAAGTCCAACCCTTCTTTTGAGTTTCTTTCATTGTTATTTATACAAAAATATTACAATCAAATTTTGTTGCAAATGCAGTACTTTAAGAATTCAAACTGAATATCTGGAAAATATCTCAATTTGCATGCATATGTTGAGGAAATCTCGATGTCTTTATGAAGCAAATTTCTCCAACTTTTCCCAATCTTCTCTAATTGAATGCTGAAAGGTTGATAGATTTTTGTAGGCAACATTTAGCTCGGTATACTTATGATAATCGGGAATAGTTGGAGCAGTTGGAATTAGGAATAGGTATGATTCCCATAATGGAGAAATTTCTTGATGGTCTATATATTGTTTATAGGCCCAATTTCTTAATTCAAACAAATAGAATTCATAAAATCCTAGTCAATTAATGGCACATCATCGAGGTTCGTTAGCTTAGCACCCTCTGTAAACTAGGGATTAGGTCTTTTGGTCTTCATTATGGGAATAGAAATGAGAGATGGCTTAGAATAGTATTGATTGGTTGATGGAAACCATTGGTAATAGGATACTACTAATTCTTGTTACCTTTTTCCCTTGTACAATTGAAAGTGCAATTAAAAGTCCCTTTTCTCCTTTTATGGACCAACTCTTTTTGGACATGTGGCAATGTTTTATTGGGTAGAAATTGGCCAAATATGAAATTTCGCTCATTTTTTAAATTTATGGTGACATCAATTATACATTAGTATCAGATTTGGCTCCCATGTCGATGTTTGGTCAACTATAGTCAAGTCCAATTGTGATTTTAGCCCCACCAATCCTCGAACCTGTTCCGCCCGACCAAATACCACAAACCACTATTGGGGGGTCAGTAGTGGTTTCAGATAGAGTGTAGGTGGGCGAGAATAAGCTCTCTGTTAGCCATGTGTCATCAATGATATTCCACCGTGACATCATTTTGAACTTCCCCCCCACCACACCCCCCCACCCCCCTTTAACCAATCGAGCATGTTGGGGGTCCCAAAATGGGTCAAGTTCGTTGATTTGGATCGCCTTCAAATCCACCTTGATAAGCTGCAAACCCTTTACCCTTATTGCATAATGGGTGGATTATTCCAAATTTTGAAATTTATTTCATAAAAAATTAATTCTTTTATTGGAAAATACAGAATTATAGCACATGGGAAAAAAATGTTGTATGCAACAATAGTAGGTAAGGCTTGCCATATGTCAACCACTTGTGGTTGATTCGGCATTGTATGATGGGGATATGGGGGTAAATAATTTCCACGTGTTTTATGTGTGGAACTTCTATGGATGTTGATGTGGAATTTTGACAGTAAAATCTTCAAACAGGCATAACTTTATATCTAGAGCTCGGATTCAGATGAAATTTATATTGTTAGAAAACTCCCAATGATTAGGAGATGATGGTAACATTAGAAATTAGTCTTAAGTTGTTTAAGGAAGATAATATTTTTTAACCACGTCTACTTAAGATGACTTAGGGGTTGGTTGTATGATATATCCATCGGGATTAGTTTGGGTGGTTGGAGGAATTATTGTTATCATCCTTATGTAAGTTCAAATCCTAATATATGTTTTAACTCTATGTAGTTAATCATTGCAAATAAATTATTAATAAAATAAAAAAATATGGAATGAAAAACACATATTACCATAGGGATTTACCCTACACCGAGAAAACCAAAAAGATTTTTTAGTATTTATATTTCTTTAAAGTTTACAATGCAATATATGCATCTCTTGACATCCATAAATTTCCAATCTATTTACCCTAGATTAGAATACAATCATAGTTTCTTAAAAGAAACTATAAATCATAAGCTAAACCACCATGCACCACAAAACCATTAAAGATGAAAACAACATGCTAAAAGTTTTTTAAAACATGACACAAAAAATTGCCCAAAAGAAATTTTGGGGACGCCACACCTGGCATATTTTTGACATATACCTACTTAATACTCTCATTACATGTGTAATGTTCAATCTAATATAAATTGTTTCATACATCAAACTTCCAACTGCACTGGCATATGGAACATGAGACATCTCCTCCTCTTCATGTGTCTTTGGACACTTATTTGCGGATAATTTTATGCCTACATGAATAGGAATCTTTACTAGTTTAGATTACTACATATTAAACATCTACAATTTTGTCTCAACATACTTCCTCTGATTTAATCAAAGTTTCATGTTTTCTCAGTCTCTTCTAATTTCCATGCCCAAAATGAAATTTGCAACTCCAAGATCCTTCATGTCAAATTTAGAGGACAACTGAGTTTTCACTTCCTAAAATTCCGAGACGGATCCAATAAACAACATATCATCCACATACAATACCAAATAAATAAGATGACCACCAACTAATTTGAAATATGCATAGTGATATGCTCTACTTTTTGTGAAGCCGAAGTCCCAAAATATAAGCATTGAAGTTTTGATAACACATCCTTGGTTATTTCTTTAGGGTAGCCCCTGCAAATTTTGGGTTCTGCCTAAATCACCAAAAAGACAAGGTATGTTCCGAAAGATTTCTCACATTTATGATTAGTATTAACATTACAGAATCAGTGTTACAGTATTAGGTTAATTATTTAAATGGCAAAGATCATGACGAAGAATCAATGTTGGAGTGTTTTTGAGATATAGAAAAAAATACGGAATCCTCATTTTGGAGAAGGGAAATGGAAAACATGGTCTGCGGTGGAAGAATTGTAAGCATTGGACTTAAATAGCGATGGGAACAAATTACAAGGAGAAGCAACTGCCGAGTTTCGATGAACCCATGTCTCTTTTGTAACAGAGATTCTGTAACACTAATACTGAGAATAAATTATCAAGTTTATAGAATCTGTGATCAAGTTTATAGAATCTGTGTTACATTTGGTGTGTAAACTTGTAGGGCAATAAATCATAGTCTTTGTTGTCAAATATGGAGTTCAATATTCTGGGCTCACGCTAACTCGCTCGTATCCCCCGACTTGGGAACACAAGTTTGAAGTTTTATGATTTTATTTTTTAAATCTTTTTATAGAGCTCGAATGACCAGCTATGCATTTTTTGTTTGAAATGATCCAGTTTAGAGAGAATTTGATCGAAGTAAATAATTCATGGCAATTTCAATCAAATTATTTAAATGGAAAAACATTTACAGATTACACTAAAAAAATTACCCATATCAGTTGAAGTTCCATGAACCTCTCCATAGAATGTTGTGTGCCTCCATCCATTCTTTTCCATAGCCTGCAGTTACCAGTCGAATTGTTCCCAACAATGACAAATTGTCACCATCCAGGTGATCAAATTGATGGCCATCACGATCTTATGATACCTTGCTCAATTTTGAAATAAAGCTATCAATGTAGTGAGCAAAATTGCAAATCACAGTTATTCTGTAGCTAGATTTTGAAATAGAGTTATCAATGCAGTGAGCTTGGTCTTACTTCAGGATCTTAATGTATATGGAGTGAATTGTTGAGTTCAAAGATTTTAGTTTAATAATTATGTGTGGAAGTTTGGTCCTCATAAGTCTTATTGTCTAATCTTAGACCTGGCTTGAGAACTACTCCAAGTGTACCATCCAATCCCAAACCTGAATTGGGAACCCCAAACACACCATCCAATCCCAGACCTGAACTGGGAGCACAATTCTTCAGTTGAGAAAAAAAAAATATAAGCTAAATTGTTACATAATATTCTACATGTCCTTCAAATCCACCTTCATTTTCACGTCATCCTTCCAAAATGTAGTTAAATTGAAACAATTTTGTAGTGTTGTACAACTAGTTGCGTCCTTGGTATCAATTTGTCACATGTATTTAGTTCCACATAGTCGTAT
>APFE031164211.1:100104-115818 GCA_000404065.3 Pinus taeda
TTATATTAATAGTATTAATACCAATTTAGATTTATTTTAAATTCTATATCCACTAAGTGCTGAGAGGGTTCAAATCTCTTTTCACTCCGAAAAAGGTTTGTACATTAAGATATTTTATCACTCTCGATGTTTGGTAGATCTAGAGTTAAAATGGATCTAGGCTAGTTTTTAATACATACAAGTATCTTCTTAAGCTTAACTATGTAGTTTTCTCGTTAGCCCTTGACATTCTCTTCTAAGCCTAAAGGACCTACTTGCTTCTACTTCTAATCCTATATTGAAGAAGCTTCTAGATTGGTTGCATAAGCTAAATCGAAGATACCTTGTTTATGAAGCAAGGAAATTAGATCCTCAATCAATTAATAATCATTCCCACAACCCACCAAGGGTTTACCACATTTAGAACTCTCTCTCTGTTACCAATCTTCTAAAGTAACAAATTCTAAATAATAAGGAGTTCATTAACCAAGGCTTCTCAAATGATAGAGAAAAGATGAAAAGATTTGATAAGTTCTTTATCCGATCTTCAATAGTGAAAAGATCAATATATGTTTGAGTAACATTTTGATCTTATGGTCCATCCCCTTTAATAAACATTAAAATAAACTCATTAGTTAAATCCCTCCCAAAATAAAATATATTTTTATGTCCCCAACCCCATCTCCATAGGTTTGGCAATAAATTTCCATTTAATCAAAGGGATACCCTCTTTGTTTCTATTCCTAAACCAAAGAAATTGAAACTTAACTTTCTAATTTTGTTTAAAATCCCTCTAAGGGTATAGGTTAGGGAATGTTAATATATTGGAATAACTTCTAGCATTAATTTAATTGAGACCTGCATTGATTTAATCCAGACCTCTAGATAATCATGTGTTACACCAGTAATGTATTCTCCTTTTCTATATTTGATCTCTTTCCATTCATTGATGCCAAAATCATTCAACTTAATGTAAAAAACTAAATACTTGAAATCCCACTAGGAATCAAAAGGCTTATAAGGAAACGGTTAAAGAAATTGGTGGACCTAGTCTTGATTCACCTCATTAAAGCACATAGCATATATTCATATACCATAATAATGTTAGATATTTTAATATCGTATCAAATAATTAATAAGAATTTAAGCTAATAATGTTAGATATTTTAATATCGTATCAAATAATTAATAAGAATTTAAGGTAATTCCTAAGTAAAGACATTCTTTTTTTATACTTTTTAACAAACAAAAAATGGGATATTACATTTTCTAGAGATTTTTTACAAAGTCTCATTACCCACAAATTGTGTCTATATGATTTTAAACAAAGAGAAATAAACACTTTTCCACCATTTTCAAAACATATCATCCAAAATGTTTTCTTATTTATCTATGACAAGAATATATCATAAATTATTCAATATCTTTCTATGTATTGATCCCAAAGTATATCACAAAATACAACATAAATAATTATTCTTTATAAATCCAAACCTATACCAGATTTGCTAACTCCAAGTGCATATATGTAAAACCTAAAGTAACTATAGAACATCATAAAGAACCAAAAATATTTCCTTTGAGACAAAGATAGTTGTGGAGACCTATTTCAATATGGACCCCTCCTTTGGTTCCTTCAAATAGCATAAGCGAATGTCCATAAAGAGGCCTTCCTTTAAGAGATATTCCAAATCTAAATTGAGCTCTTTGAAAACATGTGTAAAACAAATATGATTAAATTCAAAAGAGAGAGTTTTTTACATCTCAAAAATAGGGATTAAAAAAAAATTTGACAAATCCAATTTATAATATTCATTTTAAATCCCCCAAACACTTAGAAAATCTCAACAACTTTTATAATGGCAAGTTTTAAGAGAATTTTCAAATATGAGAATTCAACAAAATTATTAAACCCCCCATCCTAAACCAATTTCGAAGCAAATTAAATGGGTCTCATTAAGGAGGAAAATGTCACTAACTATGCAAAAAAGGGGGTGCCCCTAATTCATCAAGAATAAGGTGATAAAATTGTCTTTATAAAGTGGATTTAGGATCAAATTTGAATTTTTTTAAGATGGCATTGGTTTGAATAGCACATTCAAAAGGAGGGAAAAATCCATCTTCAAAAATATTACAGTGCAGGCCCCCACGAAAAAACAATAGGCATGGATTTGAATTCCTTTCATTAAAGTTTCTAACTGCATTGCTTAAAACATGCAGCCATATACTTGTCTTTCCAATCATCCTTTGACCATGTCCATCAATCTATGTCTTCCCATACCTCTAATGATTAAGGACAACATATTAGAAGATGAGTAATGGTATGCTCCTCATTCTTGTATAGGGAGTAACTATATAGACTATGCATGTTTCTTTTCTACAAAGCATCCAATGTTTAGGATTTTTTTAACACAAGTGAAAAAAATATTATATATTTTAGAATTCTCTAATTTTCCATAAGATCCTACACCACCACTATGGATCTTCAATCCCATTAGGAATGTGCAGGGTCTCGCATCCAATCTTGGGGAATTGTGTCCAAATATAGGGTTCATGTTCCATACAATCTCATATTCAACATCTTTAATATACACAAGACTCTTCTTAAGCTTAAATATGTGGGCTTCCCACCAGTTCTTGATGTTCCCTTCTAGCCCTAAAGGGCCTACTTGCTTCTACTTCTAGCCCTAGATTGGAGACACTTCTATATTGGTTGCATAATCTAGGCAAAATAAAACTTTCTTATGAAGAAAATAAATCATATATTCAGTCAATTTATAGTCAATTTCACTACCCAGTAATGATATGCCACATTTCTAGCTCTCTGTCTATTACCAAGCTTCCAAGGTCACAAATTGCCAATAATAAGGGATACATTAAACATGGCTTTTCAAATGATAAAGACATCGTGATAAGATTTAACAAGGTTCATTATCCAATCTTCAATAATGGAAGGATCAGTATATATTTAAGGATTTGATCCCATAGTCTATCCCCTTTGATAAACCTAATAAAAACTTAGTAGCTAAATCCCTTCTAAAATCAAATATGTTTTGATGGCCCAACCTGCCATATCCATAGGTTTGGAAATAAAATACAATATAACCAAAGGGATATTCTTCTTATATCTATTCCTAGACCAAAGAAATTAAAAACTTATTTTTTATTTTTGTTCAAAATCCCTCTAGGGATGTAGGCTAGAGAATGTCAATTTATTGGAATGGATTTTGGCATTGACTTAACCAAGACAAACCTTTTTCTTTCTATATAACCATTTTTAGACCACTAATTTATCCCCTTTCCTACATTTGAGCCATTTCCAATTACTAATGCCAAAATAATTTGACTTAATGTAGAGAAGTAAATACCGTAAACCCCATTGGGAATCAAAAGATTGACAGGTAAAAGGATGAAGAATTTGGTGAACCTAGCCTTGATCCACTTCATTAAATCATATAGTATATTTTTGCAAATAATATTTCATGTTCATGGCTATGTAATATACATCTAGGATTTATTTTAGTTTATCACCATACTTCCATCAACCATTAAAACAAAAAACAAAAAACAAATTGTCATCAATAAACAATAAATGTTTCAAAAGAATAGTTCTTCTAATTTTCATACCTTTCAAATTTGTTCAGTTTACTTTAGAGACAACACTACTAAATCCCTTGGAAATAATAAAAATAGTGAGGGTGCTAGGGGAAAATCGTGCCTAAGTCCCTTGCAATTTTAATGGACCATTATAATGTTGATTAATAAAGATTACAAGGGAGACTAAGGACAAGCATCATAATATCTAATTAAAAAATTAAACATTAAGTCCTATATGAATTAACATTAACCTCAAATACACCAACTAGATAATCATAGGCCTTTAAAATATCCAGCCTTAGACCCACATCTAAGAGCTTTTTTCTCTTTAGAGAGGGAAACCCCTCTCGATCCATACCAATCACATCATGGATTTGACTCCTATGCAAAAAGCCAAATTTCTCAAGGGGTATTTCTTTTGAAAAAAATGCCTTGATCCTTAAAACAATAATCTTGTAAATATGATTACATAAAGAAATGGGCCTAAAATCCTCAAATGAGATGTGATTGTCTCTCTTAAGGGTTAGAGCTAGGAAACTTGTGTGAAAGGTTTTATCCATGCACCTTGATTCCTCAACAACTATAAGTAAATAGCCTTCCAAAAGCTCCAAAAACTTGGGAAAAAATATATTTTCCACCCATTAGGCCTAAGACTCTTGTTTTTTTGAAAGGAGTGAAGTAAATGTTGTAATTATTTCATAATTCTTTCCTCCATCACTAGTGCATCATCTTGGACATCAATAAAGCAAGGGAATAGTATAATCAACTTAACAATATTAGATATATATTTTCTTTCACTTCCTCCATATAAATCATATCAAAGTGAGCAACCTTAGATCAATTATTTCAATGAAGGTCGTAATTGTTGAGTCATCTTCTATCTTCATCCCGCAAATGGTGTTTATATTATCTAGCAAATTGGTGAAGAATTTCGTATTCTCGTCATCTCTATATGGCTATATGATCCATGTGGATATTAGTGGCCACCTACCTATTCCACTTGGACCCCCACCATTGCTCTTTGATTTTCCTTAATTGTAGCACAGTTTACTATTCTTGGCAGTTTTTCGGGTCCTGAACTTTCAGAGCCGTTTTGAGGCCATAAACAATGTTTTTTTGTTAAACAATAAAACATGACCCTATGAGTCATGTTTTTAGTGGAAATTTTTAGTCCTCGGATATATATTTCTAAAGACGTATCATACATGTCAAATGGAAATCGTATGCCAAAGTTATGACCTTAGGAAGTTGATGTACTAATTTACCCCAATGGGGTCCACAAACTTTTGGCGCTTCATCTCCTAGGATTAGGTTTTTGGATGTTTAGGATTTTCCAATGTTTCTCAATAATAAATAGGCCTTCGAGCCTCATTGTAACACAGTTTAGAGGCATGTATCTGCCACATCTCTTCTCAAAGATAATCTCCCATTGCCTAAGCTAGTTTATTTCCATTCTACATGTAAACAAGTTTTAGTATTTGCAGGAAGCATCCAAGTAGTAACACGGGTAATTTTCCAACAAGGATCCAATCAACATCATTAATTTTACCCCAAATGACAAAGATGAGTAGTGGGAATCAATCTTTGTGTAAAAAGATATCAAATAAACTATCGGAGTAGAGAAATCACCTACAAATGGCCCAATATTAATAAAATGAAGTTATGTTTTCATCGTATCTTTGTGTTTATGTTTATATTTGTATTTCACTTTGTTCCTTCATAAATATGGATCACCCTAAGGCTCAAATTTTAGCCTATTTTGAGCTTCTTACCTTTTCATATTTGCCTCTATTTTTTCTTAATATCCTTAATACACTTTTTTCATTTTCATTAATATGTCCTATTAAATTGTTTCCTTGAAATCTTCGATATTTTGAATTTGAATGAGCTATCCCCTCATTATTGTTCTTCATATTGGTATAAGCCCATGAAGACATTGTTTTCAAAAATTCCTTGATATATGTAGCACAACGAATGCTATAAGACTTCATTTATGAACCATCATAATTTTTCCACACATAATTAACTATATTTACAAACTCTTCATTCCCAATAAATCCATATGAAAATTTGAAGGGATTGGAAGGTTTTTCATTTCCCATGGGATATTGGAAAAAAAAGGGAAAGTGGTATAAATCTGCATCTAATTCTACCCAAGTTTTAAACCAAGATTACTCAAATAAAAGAAGATGGGAGACCAAAAATTTGTCAAGCCTCTTTCCACCCTGGCATCTCCAGTACTCAAAATCCTCCATGTATGCATCATTTTAATAGGTTTAATATGAATCACTTCAACATCCTCCATATCGGTAAAAAATAAGTCAACGAGGGGCTCTACTTTAGCATCTTCACCCTACATTTCAACTCTACTATAGGTAAATATTAAATCCTCACCTAAGATGATGTTTTCCTACATGAATATATCATGGGAAAGCAAGCCTTCCAAAAATCCACTTTATTATTAAAGGGACCATCGATATTAAGAACCCATGGAAATTCCTTCTCCTATGAAGTGAGCATAATTATAATACTTGAGTCAAGTTTTATGGAATTAAAAATATTATAAGCTCTATTTTCCAACATATTACAAAAACCCTTAATCTACCCTCACAATTAACAAAAAAATATCATTCTTGCATGAATTTTGACATGTCACTTATGATATTAGAACCCATACCCATTGTTTCATGTATCAAAACAATCTCATGTTAGTGTAGATCCAACAACCTCCTTGGGGGCTGATGAGTCCCATCAATAAGTATATCTTGGAGATCATTATGCCATCCTCCAGCCTTAAAACTATCATTTTCTCACATTAATTCACATTTCATGTTATAATATGCTTAGTAAGAAGAGAAAAAGGTGTTTTTCATAGTATGTGGCCTAATGTGGTTTAATTGCAAGAAAAAGAAGCATTTTTTAGGCATTTACTATACAGGTGCTTGATGGAGACAACCAGGAGAGAATCTAGAGGGTTTGTCCACCTCCCTAACTCCCTAACTCGGATTAGGATCATGTTATACCACAAAATTACCTCCTCAACAGCTCAGAGGAGAAAGACACACTAGTTGGAAGAAAGACCTAAGTTGCATGCATATTTTCTAAGGTAATGCACCCTAGAAATAGACAAAAGGAGTTATAATGATGTCCAACTCTCAGCAAGAAGTGTTAATCCCTAGGTTAATGTTGTGTTTTGCCTAAAGGGAAGCATTACTATATTTTCATAAGGTTCAGAGTTCAAAACATGAGTTGACTAACTGGCATCACGCTTTTCGCTCAACTATCAGCTCAAAAAGCAAGAAAATATGTGCCTCAATCCTGACTTGGGATATTGCTAATCATATCTAAATACACATGGAAAGGGAAACAGCAATAAAGCAAGGCAAGTTCTTATATCTTTCCTCATTATGAACTCATTGAGGAATTGGCAAGAATGAGCATCTCTCCATCTATAAATTGGAGGCTTGATCATTGTAACAATGGTCGAATGGTTGCTGAAAGTTTGAAGAGACTAAGTATTGTTATGTTGCTAAGAAGTTGAGAGAGAGAGAGAGAGTGGGGTTGAAGGACTAGAGGAGGATTGATCTAGAAAATATGGTCATAATCATACTTCTTCTATCTAATAATATAGATATGTTTCTGTTTTGTCTACTTGATGGTGTTAATATTGTATTTCTTTACATGTTGGTTCGATGGCATGATTGATAAGTAGCTTAGATGCATTCTGGTTTATATTCTCATGCGTATTAATGATTTGATTGTTAAGGTTCATATGTTGTGAAGATTACACTTTTTCTTGTTTATATGCAGGTTTCAATATAGGAGCTAGTGGAGAGGTCTTCCGCTTTGCCACACTGAGATCTCCAGTAGGACTACACGAAGGACTAAGGTAACTCTTCTCCTTTTTCTTTTCCAATTATGGGTTAATATGAATATATGTATGTTTCTTTGCGACAGTTGTAGTTAATCTCAAATAGTCTACCTTGGGTCCGAGGAAGACTCGAGAGGGTATTTCATCCACAAACACTCGTGCAATAAACCCTATAGAAGAATTGGTGACTCCGATGGGGACTACTACGTAGTTCCTGGTTGTGATCTTTCAGTTCCGATATCTCTCTTTCTCTCCATGCCTTCCTATTCTTCTTGGTTCCCATTCTTACCACTTAGTATGCTTCCTAACCTCCTCTGTTCTTCACAGCTTTTGATCAGAACCTAACTGACCCTTTTTGTAACCTTTGTCTCTGTAACGCACATTGACTATGCAATCCAAGGCGTTATAATGCTCCCCATCCTCTTGGAGAGAGTGTTAGTTCTGCTACTAACGCTATGCTTTTCCTTCCAAGAAGCAGTATTCAACCAATATCTTGGCATCCACCCAGTACTATGGATTTTTGGATTGATAGGTTTCCTGTAGTCTGTCCTTGGGATATGCAAATGTGCACTGTGTTTGGTTGGTTGATTGCATGATCATTTTTATTTTTAGGAAAACAACTTAAGGGAATTTGTTTTAAAAAAAAACAAGTAAACAAACAAACAAAACAAAACAAAACAAAAAACAAAAACTATACTATACTAAACAAAAACAAACAAAAACTAAACTATACTAAACAAAAACAAACAAAAACAAAACAAACAAAAACAAAACAAAAAAAACAAGAACAAACTAAAACAAAAAAAAAAAAAAACATTTTTTATAGTTTTATGTTTTAGTTGGTTTGATTATGTATATATTGGGTTAGTTGTTAGAGAGCATTGTATGTCTGCATTTTGTGCGTGGGTTTACTGCATTTAAATGTGTGTCATTGAAATGATGTATAGGTAACCTCTCCTTGTAAGAGATCTTTTTCATCGAATGAAAATCTAAATGCATTTTTCTTGCATGGTTTGTGTCAAAGTCACATTGAACTCCATATGTCAACACCCCTATGAAAACTTTAATACAAGTTCATCTAAAATCAATTGCTTAATAAAAGTAATAAGCAACTCTCTTTTTAGCATACACACATATTAGTCTAGGCTAGGATCTTAGGCTAGGCAGTGGTGAGTAAACTACCCAGGATCACAAAACTAAGACTAGTGTCATTAATGAGAGTAAAATCTTGTTGGACTCATATCATCTGGGACTGCTCCCCTCACAAAAGAGTTAAATGCAAGACAACATTGGAGTGTGAGAGAAGGTATCCCACCTTTGATTGCATTTTTAGTGGGTATTCTATGTATTGGAATCCCCTCGGGGGTATCAGAGGTAAGTTGGGGACTCAGGTATCCTGCCCACATAGCCTACTCTACAACCATGTCCCCCCTAGTGGTATCTGTGATTTGAGGTAACCTTAGTGGCCATAATTTTTAGGGGTGAGCACAAGATGACGGGGCAGGATGCCCTAGTACCTAAATAGACGAGCCTACTCCATCTTCGGTTTTTGGGAGGGTGATCATCTTCACGAGAGTACTTGGCCCCTTAATTTTAGGTTCAGGCGAAGCTCAGGAGTAATCATAACTATACAATTGGTCAGATCTCTCTTTTAGCCACTATGATACTAGGTTCATCTCCACCGAATGGTAATTATCAAACTGAGTTATATCTCTTGGTTGTTTGCTAATTAACTTTTAGAGTATTTTTTATTTTTAGGTGTTGGTTTGTTTTCACTGAGAATATAATAAATATCAATTTAAAATTTTTGATAAAAATATATATTTCACCATGGTTACATTTAGCCCTCGTCATCTATCTAGATGAAAAATAGGTCTTCCTCCACTGACCCTGGAGGATCTCTCAAGGCTTAGTGATCTAGATTCTCCCTCTTCGGGAAATCAGTCTCCAGTGTCTAACACTAAATCACATAACACTTCCCAAGAAACCATACTGGCTAAGGACTTCTTTAATGAAGGAGTAATACCTCCTTACAATCCTCCCCTCATCGATCCTCTTAGAGTAATGTTGGTTCAGGTAGCACATGTACCTGTCATGTCTTCATCAGTACCCAGATCCAATATTCCTCTAGTGACTAATGGGTAATGGTCTTTAGTGGAAACGTTTTCTCCACCATCACTTCCCGCGCCTATGGTCAGTACTACAAAGTTGACTGGTTACCCTGCTATTCAGACTATGCCTAGTCTGAGCAACCTAGTTACACCAGTTATGAGTGGAATCTAGTACATCCCAGTTTTTGTCCCTTTCATGTCAGCTCTTGGACCTCCAGCTATTACACCTAGTAGCTTTGTTAGAATGACTGCCTTTAGTAACCCTTTTGGTTGGAACCCATTACTAAGCTGAAACCCCTAGGCTCAAATGCTTGGGGGAAATGTTCCCAACATGCATATACCCGTAGGGGGAATTTCTGTACCCCTACCACTTATAGGAAAACCTGGTTCGTCATTGATCGACTTACGTCCTCCAAGTGGACACTATTCTAGTTTCAGTCACGTGCCTACAGAAAACTATATGGCTAGTGATATCCCTCAACCTGGTCCTGCTACATCCATTTGGGCACCCCCTCCTCAACCACAATTGAATCAGGGGGGCACTTTTTATCCTGGGGGAAACTAGCCTTTCCCCCCAACCTAATATCCCATATAGACCGCCACCTTATATGACTGCACCACCACAACATGGAGGTTATTATCTGATGAATCCTATGTATCATGTTGGAAACAAATTGATGGGGGTACCCCTTGGTCCTTCAAGTCATTCTTCATCACCTTGGTCAAACTCAGGGGCACCTAACCCTTTGCATTTTCTGGAAACACTTGATATCCCCCGATCTATATAAATTGACTAATGATCCCATCTTTAATAACTTGCATTGGCCCCCAATCTTGCAAAAGATATCTCAAAATTCTAAAATTTGAAGGGAAACAAGGGGATGATCCAGCTACACATGTCACCACATACCATTTATGGTTTGTATCAAAATCCATGGTTGATGATAGTATTTGGCTCAGACTCTTCGCTCGCACCCTTACTGGCAATGCTTCCAAGTGGTACATCGAGTTATCACGTGCATCAGCCAATACCTTTGGTGCCCTAGAAATGGAATTCTTAAAGCACTTCCAACTTCTTATCTACTACGAAACTGGAATGGAACTCCTTACTACTCTATGCCAAGGCACCTCTACCCACATCTTTGATCATATCCATGAATGGAGACATAGGCAGAAGCTTGTCAAAGCCCACATTCTGGATTACCTATTAGCAGATTGGTTCTGCAAGTCCCTTCTTTCCCAAATTTCCAATGACGTTGCCTTAGGTTATGTGGTCACGGAAGACCAATCCATTCATCGTGCCCATCATTTAGACTTGATCTACTCTCAATCTAGCACGCTCTATGATATAATACCCCATGCCCCTTGAGCTTCCAATGCTCTCGCTACTAAGCAACTTGGCACACATGTTGATGGCCTTGTCGGTGCTACTTCTGGGGATGTTGTAAAACAACTCAACGGGAAGGTTACCCAGTTATTTGTCGATACCACTCCTATTACCCAACTGGCTACTCTTCCAACTGCTGCAATAAACTCTATGAAGTATACACAAAAACCTAGCAGTAAGAACAAGCATAATAATAAAAATACCTCTCCTTCTGAAGAGAAACCTACTACACAAAACAACCCCAAACAGAAATCTACTGCCAAATATGATAGTGGGAAAGAAAAAACTATCAAGTTCCCTTACAAAATATGTTCGGAGGACCACATGACTTATAAATGTCCTTGTCTTCAGGGATGCACAGATCTTCTTGCTCAAAAGGACACTGACCAGACCCCAGTGGTCCTAAACAACCCTTTACATGCTCAGTAATAGTAACATCTCATTTCAAACCAACCGCAACCCTTGCAAGGGGGAAATGGTGGTTCACATCCTCCTTCCTCTTGTGAAGGATCGTTAACTGTGTACACCTTTGAAATGGTTGATCTTCAAACGTGAGCCAAAAATAATGGAACTCCAGTCACTAACACTCCAGACACTACCTCAAGTTTGAATCCACTTATGCCTAATGATCTTCATGTCGAAAGGCTTGTCAATGACCTTGTGATATGTCACAACACACAATACCTATGCACGTGCTACCCAAAACTACATTATTTTAGAATAAATTTGGCGTAGCACTGTCAGTCATGTATGCCCTCAAAGTATTACAAACTTGTCCAGCACAACGCAAAGCTTTGCTTTTGGCCATTGGTAGAATTGACCCTCAAGATTCTACGCTAGCAATTTTTGGCATGGAGAAAAGTAAGCCTCACCTTTCCCACCAGCTTGCATTTCAAGTGTAAGTTATCTCGAAAGACAGAGCTATCCATCAAATGGTCATTGACAAAGGTGCTTCAACCTGCGTAATGTTCAATTCATGTTGGCTCACCCTGGGCTCTCCCACTCTCACATCGTCGTCGAATTCCCTTAAAGAATTTGATGGCCACACTTTCAACCCGAAAGGACACCTTGCCAGCTACCCCATCACTCTGAGAGGGAAAACAGTAATGGTGGATATTGAAGTCATAGATCATCATCTCGACTATAACCTACTTTTGGGCCGCAGTTGGTCCTATGCCATGGCTGCCGTTTTTTCTTCGGTCATCTGACTCATCCTCTCCCGTTGGAATGGAAAATAGTCATAGTGGATCAATTTTCCTTTTGTACCTTGGATTACTCCCTATTTCCTAGCGAAATTGTGCCCTAAGTGGGTGGCATACCCAAATATTATGTCATTGTTGGTACCGGTCTTTTAAAGGGTTCCTCCTTGTTGGGTTTCTTTCCTGTCCCACTGCCCGAGGTTCCACAAACAGTTTATATGGTCTCCACCCTCCCTCATGACCCAACCGATCCCTGGCTCCTCCCAGCCCCTTCATACATTGACTCTTATGGAGAACAAATGTCATTTTCACCAGCTGAATTGACTTATCAAGCCATTCAATCTGCATCTGATTCTTCTTCTGCTTTGGTTATGACCAATGGTACCACTTCCTCTCCCATCATGACTCCTTCTAATGATCTCCTCAATGAATTCCTTCCTTTGGATGAACTTATTCAAGAGATCGCGTCTTTATAAGAGCGACCTTGGGAAAATTTTCATCGCCGTGCTTCGATTTTTTATTCAGATGTGACACCTTTACAACTCCTACCTTTTGACCCACCTGAGATTGTTCCTTCAACTTATATGACTATACAAAATATGGATTCAGAAGAAGCTAACTGTAATCCTGAGGAAATTGCGAGCTTCACATTTCTTTTTAAGGAATTATGTGATGTTTTCGCTTGGTCTTATGAGGAAATTCCTGACATATATCTTTCTATTGTCACGCATGAGATCAAGAAGTGTCGGGCATTCTTTTTATGGTATTTTTCTTCCTTGTTAATCTGAAAAACCTCGAGTCTCCTTCTTCGAGCTCGTTAAACTACCACGAAGAACACCAAGCATCATTTTTATGGTATTTTTCTTGCTCGTTAAACTGAAAATCCCCCGAGTTACCTTCTTCGGGCTGGTAAAATTCATACAAAGAAGATATGAGCACATTCTTTTTGGGACTTTTTCTCGCTCTTGAACTGAAAAACCCCAGTGTTACCTTCTTTGGGCTCGTAAAACTCCTACGAAGAAGACCTAAGCATTTATTTTTATCTCTTTTTCTCGCTCCTTTAATTAAAAAAATACATATTGAGTTTTCTTCATCTGACTCGTTAAAATTTTATGAATATCTATCGAGTTTTTCTTTGTCTAACTCATTAAAATTTCACGAGGAATATCGAGTTCACTTTGTCTCCTCGTTTTCATAACAAAAGGAGGTAGACGTATATTGAGCATAGGTTTGTCACTTCATCCAGACTCAATGGACTAACTTAGAGAAAAGGAATTGTTTCAGGTATACTATTAACCCTTTGTCTCACTCGGTCATCAACCATGACAAAGGTACACCTTAGAGTTGTCTTTATGATCTTTTTAGACTCTCTAAATATGAAAAGACCACCGAGTTTACTCGTCTAGACTCGTTAAACTTAATTAGATGGGGAAAAATTGGACAGAATATTGACTCAATATCTATATTCTGAAGGATCTTTTGGCAACATTCAATCCCTTGAACATGGCACTTGTAACAGTCCTGGTGAAAATTCCATGTAAAAATATATATAAGACCACGGATGGAAAAGACATCCTAGGGGTGTTCATTTGGTTGTTCATGGCTAAGGAAATTGGCAAAGGCAATGGCTAAGCCTTTAGAAAGGTAAAATGGAATTTTTGGCACATTTAGTTATGAAAATAAAGGAAATTAGGAGAAAAGGAAGGTGAAAGGTCATAGGTTGCATGTGAGGAGGAAAATGAAGGAAAATAATGGAAAATGCATAAAATAGAGGCCTCATTGATAAAAGGCTTATGGGGATCGGTTGGAAAGCTTGGTCTGTTCAGTTTTAGATCTCTCTCATTATTCTCTCTCTCTCCCACTCTTGTACACTTACATTTTTCTTGGAGCACTTTGGCATTGGAGCAAGCAAGGCAAAGAAGGCAAGAGGAAGCAAAGATCAAGTAGGGAAAGACAGGATCAAACATCTATAGTAGGCTTCATTGCAGGTATCAACCTACATTTGTATTTTCCTTGCTATATTTGACATGCATGGGATTGCATGTGGTTCTTTTCTATCATGGCATAGGTAATTCCAGGTGTGACAGTGTTCTTCAACCTAGCCTTGCCATTTAATGATAGCTTTGATGAGATGGGTTCTCATATTCGGTTGATGTGGGATGGCTAGAGGGATTTGAACCTGAGTGGGTGGATCTCCTAAATGAAAAACGCATGTCCTAGTGGTCCTTGAACCGACCTATGGATCACAGTAAGCCCACTAGCCTAGTAATGCCTAAACCGGACTGTGGGTTGCGGTAAAGCCGAGATTGTGTGCCTCAGTGGGCCTAGGAATCCTTTTTGGTGAATGGCAGGATATACCATAAAGGCAAGAGGTGGATTTATCTCTGTTGGGTGTAGTAGTCCCATGATGGGGTGTATAGTAAATCCTGGAGAGTGTGTCTTGGTGTAGGACTTAGTGATCCTTGGATCGAACTGTGGATTGCGTTAAAGCCTAAGAGACTAAGAGGCACTCAAATTCCTCACAGTGTAGGTGGAGAACTCTAGTGGCATCCATGCTTATTTGGTGTTTTTTGTGTGTTATAGGAGTCTCACATTCATGCTTGGAATATGGCACGAGGATGATTGGTTGAAGAGAGACTTGGCTCAGCTAATCTATGGTCGGGTGGAACATGGTAGTCCCATCTTCGGTTGGTTTATTTCTTTCATTAATGAAGAATTCATTCCCTTGGTTTCATGTGTAAATCTATTGATTTATATGTGGATCTTATGGCTAATATATTTATGGTATTTCTGTTATTACTATGTTGGTTATATGTATGTTTTATAACAGTAGCTATGTATGGCTCTCAGCATGTTTTTACTTGTAAATGAATGGATAATGTGTCTATGACCTAATAGATGATAATGCGGAAAATCACATGAGGGAACAATGGTTCTTAGCGATTCTCATATAAGTACAAGATCCCTATGTTTAATTCTATTGGTTACACCTGTAGATTGCATGCTTGTGATATGTTTGACGAAATGCCTTTCATGGCTAGTATGGGTTTGATTAAGGGCTTGTTTAACTTATTGTTTTTCTATAATTGTTTCCCTGTTCTCTTACTGATCTTAAGTTATCATTCTATTATCAGTAGTGACCTAGGCTCTGGGCTTGAAAAAGTGGCTCAAATCACGGGAACACTAGCATAGTACTAACTAAATGAATCTTTCAATGCTAGTAGGCAAGCCTATGAGAGAGGCTCTGGGTTTTTGGACGTTGTCATGCCTATAGCATGAGAGAAACTAAGGATTAAGTTGTTAGGTCCCTATAATACTAGTGATTACCCCATTACTATTGTAGTTGTATCCCTTATTAATATTCTTGTGCCCCTGTTGACCCCATATTGTTATTACTGTGCCCCATAGAATCCCTCTATTGTTATTTTTGTGGCTTTATATTAGTATTGTTAGGTTGGGTGGTTTATATTGTGACTCCTTAGACTCCTATATATAGAAAGGATGTTTTTTCATTTGAATCATCCAAGAATTGTTCATTTGTGTAATGTAAAGGAGGTTTCCCCCTCGAAG
>APFE031164211.1:119912-151359 GCA_000404065.3 Pinus taeda
TTCCTTAACATGACTTAGGAGGTTGAATCATATCATAGTGGCCTCTCGTCGCATGTTTACCCTAGTTGGTCAGTTGCTTGGGTAGATGTGGGAGGAGGAGTTACAGCATGGTATCAGAGCATGGTTCACCCCTCAAACTGGATGGGCGGTGTGCGTTGGTCATGCATGCATTTTAGTTGCATTTGTGTCTCTTACACTTGCATTCCATGTGTTTGTTGCATTGTATAATGTTGATCATGGTTGTAGTAAGGTTGTCATGAGGAACTTGATGTTGATTTTGTGGAATGCATCGTCATGAGTATATGATTGGTTACATATTGTTATATGACACTTACATGTCGTTATACGTTTCTTGATTACATCCTTGTATAGTAGGTTGCATTATTGTATGTTTTATACATGTATCAGTCTTGTAGGTTGGTTACAAGAATTGATCACTTATGCTTGACTACATGCGTTCATGTGTATGTGTAGTTGATTAGGAATTTCTTATTCATGTTGATGGTTGCATGTGGAAATGTGTACAGTGACGTAATGGTTTTTTTTGTCATGCATGAGGTCATGATTTGTGAATTTTATATGGTCATGTTTTGATGACTGGACTCTAGCTAGAATGAGGTGTATATGGTTTGGTACTCATATGTTATATGTTTATATGCATGTATGGTCTTGGTTATGGTTATGCATGAATAGTAGGTCAAACATGCCTTGTGAATTCATGATATGCAATATAGATCATCATGGTGATATTGGTATGTTGTGATGCTAATGCGTTGGCTGAGATAGAGCGAAAGATGTAGATCATCATAATGAGGTTGCAACAATAGACTTTGGGATAAGATCAGATTGTCATACAGGTTTGCATGTTGGGCATGCAGGTAAGTAATTTAAGGATTGTTATATGCATTAGGGTTATATACATTAGGTTTATGTACATTTCTTTTGATGTTATGGTTACGTACATAATAGATGATAGTCGATTAGCATAGTCATATGCACATGAGTCAGATAGTCAAGAATGATGGTAACCTGTAGTTTCATACATTGCTATTGTTGTTTTATGTTAGATAACTTCATGATTATGTTATATTTTGTTGATGAGCATGATATATAGCTTATTGTTTTTATATGTTATTAACTTGATGATTAGGGTTATTGCATTGAGATCTTGATGTTGTAATTTGGATTGGTCATATGCATGATGGCTATGTTCATTGCATTGAAGATCTTGATGTTATATGTATTGTGTTAACCTCATTTGACCTAAGAAGATGGTTATGGTTGTGATATTTAGGTATGAGCCGACATATTTGTGATATGGTGTCGTACTAATCTAGATTGATCGTACATATGTGATTGTTATGCATGAACGACAAATGCTTATGAGCTTATGATGTGAACATGTTAGTTAATTAGTTATTTTTTTGGATGTCATGATTTATGTTTGAGTGGATATGTTGTGAAGTTGTATCATGCTAACATAGATTTATTTTGCAGACAAGATAGCCTCCCCTGAAATACACTAAGGTATGAGTTTGCTTATGAAGTATATTGGGTGCTTCATTGTTGATTATGTCGTCTATTTGGTGTTTGAGTGTTTGGTGCCTATTATGTCATCTGGTTGATTTATCTGACATGGTGCGTTCATATATTGCTTGAAAGTTTGATTAATTGCATGATATGGGTATGAGTCTATAGGGCTGCATGAAGAAATGATCTTGTTTTAAGATGATTGTACTAATACATATGTGTCGAGATAGTTGATATATACTTGTGTATAAGTAGGTGATAGTTGTAGCATTATGTATAATGATTATGAGTTGATTATGGATTATCACATAATATTTAGTCTTGGTAAATGTTGATTTCAAATTGACATATATGATTATCTTGATATTTGGAACATGTGGTTGACATGTGTGAGCAGTTACAGGAAGCATTATGGTATTAGCCTGACAAGGTAATAATTGATGTGTTTATATCACTAAGAGTTGGGTGATGTGACAATATATAGTAATACTCAATTGCAACAAAGTAAAAGAAAGGAATAGGACAAGAATTCCTTAGCTATGTTTGGAAACCCTAATTCTGAACGAATGAGTGCTTTGCCTATAGGAAGTCTTCTTAACCTTAATCTTGTCAGGAATTATGTGGATACATGCTATATTCATGAACATGTACTGTAGGTGGATCTGTCAAAGGATTGGATTCCCATGCAAAGATGGTGTGGATGTGTTCAGTTGCAAGCAACGTTCTTGGCACAACAAGGTAAGGTAACTAGAGTATTGTTATGTTTATTTTTGCACTAACAGTTATGTGTTAATGATAGCATGATGCAGGGAGTTTCATGGAAAGAGAGGTTGCCATGAAATCTCGAATAAGGCTCAGGTCGAGCTTTCCTTGGGAACCATGGGGATTGAGTCATGGTGTTGTCATTAGTCTTGTGTTTTTGGTCTTTTGTGATTTTTGTGCTTGATTTTCGATTTTGAGTGTGTCTAGTGCATAGTTATGCCACTTTGTTTGTAGTGTCATATCGTTATTGGTTTTCATGGTTTTCTTCTTATTTATTTCTTGGCTTGCCTTTTATATTTTAAGTTTGGGGAATTGGTTTTTGGAAGAGAAAAAGTTGATGGAGCTCGGGGAGAGAAGTGTGGTACCCGACAGATGATGTAAGACCCAGTTGAAGCCCAGTGCATGAGTACGCATAGCGAAAGGTAAGACTATGACAGTTGATTAGACTGGTTGGGGCCATGGTGGTAAATGGATGGTGGCTGTACAAAGATGAGAAGGGCAACCAGAAAAGGTAAAGTAAATGGATGGACCTGAGGTGTGAGATGGTTTGACTATGTTGGGAACGGTAGTTCTCAATGTTGTGCATACTGTGCACAAATAAGGAAGTTCTCTTAACCTAGACCTTATGTTATCTGGTAATTATGTTATGATCATGATTATGATGATGTTTATATATGTATACATGTAGGTGTGTATGTATTTCATGTTTGACAGGGTCGTCATGGATCATGATTATTAACGCTAACATTTATGTCTATATATATGTATGTATGCATATCCTTGTCAAACATGATCATGACTATTTATGCTAATGTTTACGTATATGTATGTATGTATCCATGTATCTATGTCATTTTTCGATAGATCATCAAGAATCATTATTTTGGAGGAATGATTGCCTATGCAGGCGAATGGCATGAAGAAGTTCCTGACTATGAGGAATCAAGTGGGAAGAGTAGTCATGAAAAATATATGAGGTCAGTATCATGTGAATATGAATTTTTATTGTATGCATGTATTATGCCTATGCTTATGTTATGGAAAAGTTATACCGATGAATACATCAGCAAAATGAAATCAGTGTGGTCTGCGGTATGCTAGGATAAGCATGGATAAGACATTGGAAGTAAGGTTTCTTGGTAAGGATAGTGTGGTTTTGGATGTGTGGTACTATTGTTGTGCATAGGATGTATATGTTGTACATGTTGCATCTATGATGTGTGCACATGAGGTGTTGTCTATATATAGTGTGTGTACATGTTTTTTATGCATTTTTATGTACAGGATGGTATCGATAGTGTTGTGTGAATATTGCATATGGTGTTGTGTGCATGACTGGATATGCAGTGTTGTGTACAGATGCTTCTATGTACATGTTGGATATGCAGTGCTATGTACAGGTGGTGTTGTGTGCATGTTGTAAAAGTGGCACAGTTTGTAGGTCTGTTGCATACATGTTGTGCATGTGGTGTTGTGTACATGTGGTGTCGCAGACATGTCGTGCGTGTGGTAGTGTGTACACGTTGTACAGTGGTGCAGTGTAAATGAGTCGTTGTGTACATGTTGTGCAGGTGGTGTCATGTACATGTGATGTTGTGCACATGTAGTGCAGGTGGTTCTTTGTACATGTGGTACTAGTGTACATGTGGGATTGAGTGCATGTTGTACATGCTATGTTGCGGGCATGCGGTACTATGTAAGTGCATTGTGTATTCATGGTATTGTGACATATGCATTCATTGTGTTGCACTCTATATATGTATTTGTGTTGTATTGTACATCGAGTGTAGGTGTGTGTATTGTATGTCAAGTGTAGGTGCATTTCTTGCATGGTGTTGTATGCAGTGTGTGATTGTATGTGTGTGATGCACACTATGTGTATGTGCACATGGTTTAGGAGAAGGAACTGGGTGTTTTCCTAGTGTGGTAACCAATCCGGAGTGCGTACAGAATAAAGACAAAGGTAGAAGTTAAGGATTGATGAAAGGATAAGTATCAACATTTTATTTCAGTTTTATCATGCATGTGATTTATGATTATGGTATATGATGATTATATGTGATCTACGATTCTGGTTTATGATGGTTACATGTGATTTATTATGTTGATTTATGATGATTGTGTTTTGAGCTAACCAAATGTGCTATGCTTATAAATGATGTTTTGATCAAATAGTTAGTTTGACTTTTTGTGACAGGAAGTGAACAGTATTGAAAGTGTACCTTATTGACAGGCTACCAATGAGGTATGATGTGAATTTATTTCAATTTATTTTAAATATAATGGAAGATATGTGCTTGGTATAGGAAGCATGAACATGCCTGGTTGGGTGGTTGAAATCGACTGCAAGAAATAGAAATAGCAAAAGGAATTGGAACAAATAGCAGTATGTAGGTAAAGCACTTTAGGAGAAGGGCCATTGTGGGACACTAGTACCCAATAGTGTCCATTGATTTCCATGAGCATTTTATGACCAGTATGATGGTCATATGCCTTGGTTTTTGTATCTTTCGATGCGAGGAAGCCTTTCCAAGGGATGGACTGCCTGGAATGGGGTGCCAGCGGAACTTGGGAGGTGAGTGACTACACGGAAGGAGTGATCGTATTTCCTGAGGGACTGTGTAGAAGAGAAGGGAAGGTCATGGATATGTTTTTTTTGGTCATTAGCATTGCCATATGGAATCATATGCACAGTGGGAGTGTGCCCTAGAATAATGACTCCATAGCTATTCATTGAAAGGAGAAGTGGCACAAAACTATATCGCTGGACATTGGATGCAGATTTGACTTTGCAGTGGATTCTGAACTTCCTGGGAAGGAGGTGAATCCTGGTATTACTTTGAGGGTGGAAGTGTGAGCCTATAGATTCCCTTGTTGATTGATACAGGCACTGTATTCTCTTATTTTTTGCTTTAGCAAATGTGCATATGTGTATATCTGGTTATTGTAAATATCGTAATGAGTTGTGTTATAAAGATACAGTAAATGGTATGCTTGTCATGTTTTTGCAGGTCATTATAAATACTGCAATGAGTTGTGTTATAAATATCCATGGGCAGTATCTTTTGTTTTCATCGGTTTTGTTGGTTATAGGTGTCATTGAACACCGAGGATGATGTTCCCCCAAGGGGGAGGGTTCTGTAACAGTCCAGGTGAAAATTCCATGTAAAAATATATATAAGACCATAGATGATGGGACGCATATTCCAAGCTTAATGTTGGGCAAGAACTAGGGGGTGTTCATCTGGTTGTTCAAGGATAAGAAAATTGGCAAAGGAAATGGCTAAGAATTTGGAAAGGCAAAATGGCATTTTTGGCACATTTATTTATGAAAATAAAGGACATTAGGAGGAAAGGAAGGTGAAAGATCACAAGTTGCATGTGAGGAGGAAAATGAAGAAAAATAATGGAAAATGAAGAAAATAGAGGCCTCTTTGATAAAAAGGATTATGAGGATCAGTTGGAAATCTTGGTCAATTAAGTTTTAGAGCTCTCTCATTATTCTCTCTCTCTCTCTCTCTCTCTCTCTCTCTCTCTCTCTCTCTTGGAAACTTAGAGTTTTCTTGGATCACTTTGGCATTGGAGCAAGCAAGGCAAAGAAGGCAAGAGGAAGAAAAGATCAAGCAGGGAAAGGAAGGATCAAGTAGTCACAACAGACTTCATTGCAGGTATCGACCTGCATATATATTTTCCTTGCTAGATTTGGCATGCATGGGATTGCATGTGATTCTTTTCTATCATGGCATGGGTTTTACGAGGTGTGACAGTGTTCTTCAACCTATCCTTGCCATTTCCTGATAGCTTTGATGAGATGGGTTCTCATATTCAATTAACGTGGGATGGTCGGATGGATTCGAAGCTGAGTGGGGTGGATCTCTGAAATCAAAAACACATGGCCTAGTGGTCCCTAAATCGGACTGTGGATCACAGTAAATCCATTGGCCTAGTAACCCCTGAACCGAACTGTGGCTTACTGTAAATCTAGGATTGTGTGTCTCGGTGGGCCTAGGAATCCTTGTTAATGAATGGTAGGATATACGATAAATCCAAGAGGTGGATTTCTCTTGGTTGGGCCTAGTAGTCTCGGGATGGGATGTACGGTAAAACCTAGAGAGTGTGTCTTGGTGTAGGGCCTAGTGATCCCTGGATCAGACTGTGGATTACACTAAATCCTGAGAGACTACGAGGCACTCAAATTCCTCATGATATAGATGGAGAACTCTAGTGGCATCCATGCTTATTTGGTGTTTCTGGTGTGTTCTATGAGTCCTACATTCATGCTTGGAATATGGCACGGTGGTGATTGGTTGAAGAGAGACTTGGCTTAGCCAATCTATGGTCAAGTGGAACATGGTAGTCCCATCTCTGGTTGGTTTATCGCTTTCACTAATGAAGAATTCATTCCCTTGGTTTAATGTGTAAATGTATTGATTTAGATGTGGATCTTATGGCCCATATATTTATGGTATTTTTGTTGTTACTATGCTAGTTATATGTATGTTTTATGACAACAACTATTTATGGCTCTTAGCTTGTTTTTACTTGTAAATGAATGGATAATGTGTCTATGACCTAATATATGATAATGCAACAAATGACATGAGGGGACAATGGTTCTTAGCGATTCTCAAATAAGTACAAGATCCATATGTTTAATTATGTTGGTTACACCTATAGATTACATGTTTGTGATATGTTTGATGAAATACCTGTCATGGATAGTAGGGGTTTGATTAAGGTCTTATTTAACTTGGTTTCTTTTGCATCAATGTTTCCCTGTTCTCTTACTAGTGTTAAGTTATCATTCCATTATGGAGAATGACATGGGCTCTGGGCCTAAAAAAGAGGCTTAAATCCTGGGGACACTAGCATAGCACTGACTAAATGAGTCTTCGGATGTTGGCAAGCAAGCCTGTGAGAGTGACTCTGAGTTTTTGGATGCTTTCATGCCTATAGCATGAGAGCAACTAAGGCTTAAGTTATCCATAAGTTCAGTGGGACCCAAGGACAAGCTATTTGAAGTGTTAGATTGGTTCTTGAGGGTCCTGAAGCTAATTTTGAATGTTTTTATGGTGTTTTTTCATTGGTTCCACTTCCTTAACGTGATTGAGGAGGTCAAATCATATCTTAGTGGCCTCTCGTCGCATGTTTACCCCAACTGGTTGGTTTCTTGGGTAGATGTGGGAGGAGGGTGTTACATCACTCCCTTAGCAAACCTCTTTTATTAACTTCTCATTGAACGTCACCATCCTATGAGTTTAGACTTCATACTCTTAAGTTCCTGCATCCCTATATCTTAACACTCTTTGGTGTTCATGATTTTAAGTTTCCTGGTAACCTTGATGGTGTGCCTTCTATTGTTTAAGGGATTCATCTATCGTCTACTTCTTGTATCGACCATACCATCATATGCCTAAAATTTCCTCCATCTATTTGACCCATTACTCAAAATCTATCTCCAAAACAATCATTCTTGTCTTGTTTCGTGCCAAATGATGTAGGACACCTCATTTCTTACCTTTTGACAGATCTCTGCCTATCAAATTCAACACTTTATCTAGGAATAATATCCAGAAACATATTGGTACCCTAGAACTTGCAGTCCTCAGTCGCAGGTTATCGTGAGTTTCATTGGGGGTTTTCATCATTGGCTCCCAGTTGAACGATTCTATAAGTGTTCGATGAAAACATCCTTCTCACACTCGCTAGATTGTATTATGCATCTTGGAGACCATCATCCTCACCGGTGTCCATCCTCACATCTCTTAACATTTTTCATCATTGACAGGTAATTAGATGATTTCTCACATGTTCGACTTCAACTCCTTTATTCACATGCGCATAAATATGTTATTCAGATAAGCAGTGACCAAGAACTTGGGTAGAGGCTTACATCACTCCGCCTTGTTTCCTCTCCCAGACTGCATATATTATTTTCAAAGGCAGCTCTTCAGATTGATCATATTATGACACATCTTCCACATTGTGTCTGTCGATGGACATGACAGTCATACCTCTTTTTGATAAATCACTCTGACACAGCTACTGAGCATGGGAATGCCCGACTCAGAACATGTTCTTATATTTTTGACATATGTTGCTTGTTTTAGGTCTCCCTCTGTCCCAAACCTCCAATCCTGTCTCTCTTTAGCTACATTTATAAATTATTTTGATCATCATCTTCATCTTTCACCTCACACTTTAGGGGGCATTTGTTATACAGCAAAATGACCTCCTCATTAGCTGAGAGGATAAATACACATTTTCTGGAAGAAAGACCTAAGTTGCAGGCCTATTTTCCAAGGTAACACACCCTAGAAATATACAAAAGGAGTTATAATGTTGTCCATATCTCAGCAAGAAGCGTTAATCCCTAGGTTAACTCCATGTTTTTCCTAAAGGGAAGCGCTACTGGATTTTCATAAGGCCTGGAGTTCAAAACATGAGTTGACTGACTGACATCCTACTTTTCACTCAGTTGTAAGCTCAAAAAGCATGAAACATGCACCTCAGTCCTGACTTGGGATATTGTTAATCCTATCTAAAGACACATGGAAATGGAAACAATGATAAGGCAATGAAATTTCCTAACTCTTGCCTCATTAGGAACTCATGGGGGAATTGGCAAGGATGAGCATCTCCCCATCTATAAATTGGAGGTTGGGTCATTGTAACAATGGTCAAATGGTTGCCGAAAGTTTGAGGAGCTTAAGTATTGTTATGTTGCCAAGAAATTGACAGAGAGAGAGAGAGTGGGGCTAAAGGACTAGAGAAGGCTTGATCTAGCCAAGATGATTGTAATCATACTTCTTTTATCTAATAATATATATTTGTTTCTATTTTGTCTACTTGACGGTGTCGATATTGTATTTCTTTACATGTTGGTTTGATGGCATGATTGATAAGTATCTTAGATACATGATGGTTTATATTCTCATGTATATTAATGCTTTGATAGATTAAGGTTCATGTGTTGTGAAGATTATGTTTTGTCTTGTTTATGTGTAGATCCTTATCGAGGATCTAGAGGAGAGGTCTTCCACTTTACCACACTGAGATCTCTAGCAAGACTACACGAAGGACTGAGGTAACTCTTCTCCTTTTTCTTTATCTATCATGAGTTAAATATGAATATATGTATGTCTCTTTGTGACAGTTGCAGTTAATCTCAAATAGTCTTCCTTGGATCCCGGGAAGACCCAAGAGGGTATTTCATCCACAACCACCCATGCAATAAACCTTATAGAAGATCACAATATCCTCTCTTACCAGTTCGAATTCATTGACAATCGAGTAACTCCTAGTACAAGTGAAGCTCAAGAGGAACCAAATCCACCATTTCCAAGATCAAGGAGGGAATCACTCCTATTTTCAAGGAGATTCTCTCAGCTACCCTTTTGTATAAATAAACAAGATGAAAATCTCATTAAGATTCTAAGTTTTAATTCAGTTAGGTGTAGCTATTGAGCTCAGAGATTAACATTGTTATTTTTACTTTCATGTGATGTATGATACTTTTACTTTGTGATAATGAGAAGTTGGTTATGCAGCTGCATCTAAGTTAGTTTTTAGAGGGCTGAGACCCTTGAGTTTGGGCCCAACCTAGAGGATTTTCTCCCTCTTTTTACTTTTGTTTTTTTGTTAGTTCCAAGCATTTCATATATTTCGTTCATTACAGTAGAGGTTAAGCTATAAAAACCTGTGATTGCAAGCTTCTAAATCACCTCTCTTGTGGGAGAATAGTTGGAAGGATTCATAATCTCAGCCCAAAAACATTGTGTTTATGATTTCTTGGAAATATATAGATGTTAATTGTCCTTCTTCATATTACTTTATGTAATGTCAAAGCCAGTTCAGCGATCAAAGTAGTGTTATGGCATAAAATAGATGTTATTCAAATTCAATTCATCTTTTCCATCATAGTTTATATCATTGTGTTAATGATCAATAGATGTATGTATGTGCATGGTTATAGGGTTGTGTTGATTTGCATTGGAGGGAACCTCTTTCACCTCCATTTTAGACTTCTCCTTCTCTTTCCATCCTCAATTATGGCCCCAAAACTTTGTTTCCACTGTCACTTTTCCTAGGAAATTTAGGACACTGTGGGCATTCATCCTAGTGCAAGGTAGACCTTTGGGAGGTCCTGGGATTGGCTAGGATGTATCCCCAACCTTCCTTCACTCTGTCCAACTTTCATCTACCTCTTCATGCCCACAAGAAATCATCTCCACCCTAAAAAGGCTCTCAGAACCCCCCCACCCCTCGGTAACATTACAGGTCCTCCTATAGCAATACAAGACCTCCTGTAGTAGCACCTGTAACACCACTTTTCTTCACTTGCTTTGCTCCCCACTCCAACCTTAACTCAGTCAAGATGAATAATTATCCCAAGTTTGTGATTTGATGATCAATAGAATCTCCTATACCACTCCAACCATTCATTTTCCTCACTACGAAACAGAGTAGAATTAGTTTTTTTCAATCACAAGCATGATGCAAGTTAGATTTCTAATTTTCAAGCAAGTGTGAAATAGATAGATGATACATTAAATTATGGTGATTATTTGATGAATTATTTAAGATAGAGTAGCTTTCCTTCTACAAGTATATTAGCCCTTTTCCTTTCACGAAATGATTAATTATCATCTACAAGTTGAACAAATGTCATTTTCACTTTCATAGCTACAACCAGTTTTCGATTGTGCTTTCATCAACAAGCTTTCACTATATCTCAATAGGAGGAATGGTCTTTGAACACCTTTATCTAATTTCATGACTAAGGGTGGAATGAGTAGAATATAACCTATTGTGCATATACCATTGTCACCTCTAAGTTTGTATGAACCTCAGGTTGATAATTTGATTTGAGGAGCCCTTGGGAGTTGCAACATTGTTGGTGCAATACCAGGGCTCACCACTTTTTAGCGTCATTTCTGGGGAGGTGTTTATGTATATGGTGTTTCTTCTTAAGAATTTTTTTCTTTTTTGCATTCAGTTTTAGAAAAGTGAAAAATAAAAACATTTCATGCCTCATAGGAGTAGGGATAATTAAGGAAAATTATTACCAAAAACCCCCACACTCTCAAGCAGTCAACCTTCACTCTTCTTCGCTGACTGTGAACTTCCCTCTCTGACTGTAGGGGAGTTAGAAGACCCTCTAGGTGAGAAAACTAAAACTTTTAAATAACCTATTGGGTAAGAAGAAGAACCCACTTCACCTACCCAAACTATGGTTGAAAACAGGAACAATAAGGTTTTCCCCATCAAAGAAACCAATGGAGAGGCTAGAATGAGGAATATAAGCCTTGTTTCCCTTCCACACTTCCATAGCTTAACCTTTGAGCATCTTGACACCTTCATGTTTGAATTTTTTGTTGTTTGTAGGACCTATTACTATGCCTCTAATGAGCAGAAGCTAGAGTTGTTCCCCTCTACCCTAAAATATGCATCCTTGTGCTGGTTTATGGGTATGCCTGGGGGTAGAATCACTACCCGGTCCCAAATGAAACAAGCCTTCAACAGCAATGTTAGGTCCCTATAATACTAGTGATTCCCCCATTACTATTGTCATTGTATCCCTTATTGTTATTATTGTGCCCCTGTTGTCCCCATATTGTTATTAGTGTGCCCCATAGAAACCCACTATTGTTATTGTTGTGCCCTTATGTTATTATTGTTATGTCGGCTTGCTTATATTGTGACCCCTTAGACTTCTATATATAGAAGGGAGGTTTAGTCATTTGTATCATCCAAGAATTGTTCATTTGTGTAATGTAAAGAAGGTTGTCCCCTCGAAGAGGCTGAATTCTAAGGCGTTGATCTATATTTTCTATCTTTTTGTGAGTTGGTTTCCTAACACCAACCATATCCAGGAAAAACTCCCCCTGCAACCCCCGAGCTACAAAAGCTCACAAGCAATACCAAAAGACAACAGTAGAGAGATTTACAAGGCAAACTAAGGAAGAAAATTTTCACTTCCTCTTAATACCACTCATGGTCAACCTCAATAGATAGAGATCTTAGGGTTTTAACAATAATTTCATATTTATTATGGAAGCAATTGACTACTCTCAATATCTCTCCCTCTCACTATTTTTCTCAAGTCTCTTCCACTCTTGGCCTCATCATCCACAAGTGAGAATACATGATGCTCATATATAGGAGGAGCAACCAATTCTTGTCAAAAAGGAGGAGTAATGTGAATGCATTGGATTCCATTTAGAGGAGTGTAGCTTATGCCATTAAGGAGAGGTATGCATTCCTTAGTTAAGGAGAGTGTAACATATGTATTAAAGAGAGCGTAAAAGGAATATTTTATGACATATTTTAAATGAGTGAAAAGGAATATGCCATTCTTTGATGAGTGCATAAAATAGAGTATAATGAATTATTTAAAAGAGAGAGAGAGAGAGAGAGTTACATAGAGCCATGAGATTCATGAAAGATATGTGTGAATTGATTGAGGAGATAAACTTGACTTGTAATTCCCTTTTAATAATAATATCATAGTCTCGTAAAAGATAATAATAATATTAATAATATTGAGGATTCAATCAATATTGAACTATTAGGATTTATTAATGATAATTTAATTTGTTTTTCTTCAACTCCGCTTGATTACCAATTTATGTAAAGTGATTTACTACTTTTGGAAGGTTGTGCTTGAGAACCTGGACATGACTTTCTATTTTTAGAAAGTCATTCCAGAATTATGAGAATGAAATTTTATATAAGGAAATTCATCCATGAGTGGTACTTTTATTCGGGAGAATAGTGATTCCTCACCCCTATTTCATGCATCTCTGTATCTTAGTAGATTGAGGACTCCGCGCGTTGATCTACTCCAAAGATCTAAGATTCCACAACTTGATCTTTTAAATATTCAAGACTCTACACCCTAAATATACAAGACTCCACATCTTTATTTTTCTTGGATTTAGGACTCCATGCCCTAATTTCCATGCCCTCTCATCTACTGTGCTTTGAAACTCTACGTTTCTCCTTATGGTACTGATTGTGAGCTTTTACCCATCTGATGGTTCCCTAGTAAGGCCTTATTCAAATACTTGCACACATTACAATCTCATAGATCAAAGGAATCAAATGAATTTCATAATGAAATTAACTTAATCACATTTTACCAAGAATGATGCATGATTTCCACAGTCATTCATAATTGAACATCCTTGCTCGAAAATGACTAGGTACTCTACCACATCCTACTTAGTACAATATAGACATATATAATCACATAAAATCATGTATCATCCATAAATCATAATTAACCATCTATTCCACATAACCATTTGCATCCATGGGTCTATGTGTCTGAATCTTGGATCACCATCCATGTCATACACATGCTTCATAAATCAGATGAAAAAAGAGAAACATATGTATAACATTTACTTGATCAAAACCATCTAATATAGATAATCAAAGATACCACACATAAGAGGAAATATAGCTATTTAAAACATTGTTCCCCAATCCAGTGATCAATCCGCCATACATAAACATAAAAGGAAATATAATTATGTATACAAAACATTATTCCTCCATGAAGTGATCAATCTATCAAATATATAACTCATCAAAAATCACCCTTGGTAGGAGTAAAAAAAAAGCTGCACTAGAAAAAAAAATGGGATGCTACATACACCCCCTCTTGGAGTAAACTTGGCCTGAAGTTTAACTAAACAAAAAAGGAAACTCAAGACGCATAGAAGATGCGTCTTCCCAAGTGGTGGAACTAGGACTGTACGGGTCCCATTGGACCTTTACTTGGTCGACCATGTGACATTTGGGTTGTCAAGTGCGATGGTCCAAAATTCAAACTAGCTCCACCTTAAGATTACCTTCGTTTATTACTTGTAATTGATGCCAATCTAAAATGTCAGAAGGATCATGAACATACTTATGTAGTACCGAAATATGAAATACATCATGCATACAATGACAAACTGGTGGTAAAGCAAGATGATATGCCAGAGGTCCAACCCTTTCAATGATCTCAAAAGGCCCAACAAATCGAGATGAGAGCTTAGATCCTTTCCCAAACCTAATAGAGGTTTTCTGAGGTTTTACTCGAAGAAAAACAAATTCACCTTCTTTAAAACTACGATCCACTCTATGCGTATCAGAATAGCTCTTATGTCTATCTTGTGCCTCCTTTAATCTGTGCCTTATATGAAACACTTGTTCTTCCATTTCTTGAAGCATTTTATGACCTACCGAGATTGTGTCCTCTAATCTATCCCAACTTAAAGGTGTTTTGCATGGTCTTCCATACAATAATTCATAAGGTTCCATACCAAGGGAGAAATGATAACTGTTATTGTAAACAAACCCCACCAGAGGAAGATAATCTTCCCACTTAGATTGTTGATCGATTACGTACATTCTAAACATGTCCTCTAACACTTGATTTACTCTTTCAGTTTGGCCATTAGTCTTCGGATGATAATTTGTACTAAAATTTAATTGTGTCTGAAGAGCTCCCTAGAAACTAGTCCAAAATCTTCTTGTAAACATAGAGGCCCTATATGACATGATTTTCTTAGGAAAACCATAAAGTCTAACCACCTCCTTGATAAATACTTGTGCTATTTTAGATGCTTTGTAAGTATCTCTAATGGGTATAAAATGGGCGCTCTTAGTAAGTTTATCTACCACCACCAAAATGGAGTTATGCCTTCTGGTTGTTTTAGGTAATTCAACAATAAATTCCATAGATACTTCTTCCCATTTGGACTCAAGAATGTTATGTGGCTGCAACAATCCTGCTGGATGACCATGTTCTACTTTAACTAGCTGACACTCCAAACATTTTGCCACAAAATTTTCTACATCCTTCTTCATGCTTGTCCAAAAGAAAATTTACTTTAAATCAGCATACATCTTCTGGACTCCCGGGTGAGCCATATATGTTGCACAATGAGCATCTTTCAAAATGAACTCACGAAGCCCATCTTGATTTGGAACTACAATCTTTTGCATGAATCTAACCATACCGTCATCATCACAAGAATACCCTTCTACCTTGTTTTTCTTCGCCCCCTCCCCAGAAAGAGAAACTTTAACTTCCTTGCACCATTCATCCACATCTTATGCCCCCAAGATGTGCTCCTGTAAATAAATCTTCAATGGAATTACTGAAAATATTCATGGTCTTTGACTGAGTGCATCGGCTACTTTGTTCAATGTACCCTTGATGTAAGTTATGTCAAAATCATATTCACTTAGGAGTTGTAAGCACCTTATTTGGCTAGAATTTAGATCACTTTGAGTAAATATATGTTGCAAACCTGTGTGATCTATTTTCAATTCAAATTTCTTTCCCACCAGATAATGTTGCCAAAGTTGTAAGGCATGAACTATAACTGCTAGTTCTAGATTATGGGTTGCATAGTTTTCCTTATATGTTGTTAACTTCTAGAGGCCTATGCAATCACCCTTCCATCTTGTGATAATATTGTACCCAATCCATCTTTTGACGCATCGGTACATACTATGAATGGTCTATCCATATTTGGAACCTTAAGTATCGGAGTTGTAGTCAAACATTGTTTGAGCTTGGAAAATTCTTGCTCACACTCATTTGTCCAATTAAATCGTAGTCCCTTCCTAAGCAATGAAGTGATAGGGCTGGCTATTTTTGAAAACCCCTCCACAAATCTCCAATAGTATCCTACCATACCCATGAAGCTATGAATTTCATGCACATTAGAGGGTGTTGGCCATTCTGAAATTGCATCGATCTTTGCTGAGTAAACAACAATGGCTTCACTGTAGATAATGTTTCCAAGATAATATATTTTTGATTAGAAAAGAACATTTTGACATTTTTGCATGAAGTTTAATTTCTCTTAAGCATTGTAACACCAACCTCAAGTGTTGCGCATGCTCTTCTGGGGACTTTGAATAGAGTAGGATGTCATCAAGGAACACTTGTACAAATTTGTCCAAGTAATTCCTAAATACACCATTCATCAGACTCATAAACATTCCTAGGGAATTAGATAACCCAAAAGGAACAGCCATGAACTCATAATGACCAAAATGAGTTCAAAAAGCAGTATTGGAAATATCCTCTTCTTTAACTCTGAACTGATGATATCCAGATCGAAGATCGATCTTGGAGAATACAATGGTTCCCTTCATTTGATCAAATAGATCATAAATGTGAGACAAAGGATATTGATTTCTAATAGTTACTTGATTCAATTGCCCGTAGCCAACATAGAGCCAAAGGGATCCATCCTTCTTCTTTACAAATATCATTGGAGCTCCCCAAAGTGAAACACTAGGTCTAATCATACCCCTATCCAATAACTCTTGAAGTTTCACTTGCAACTCATGAAGTTCAACCATAGAAATTTGGTAGGGAGCTTTGGATATAGGTTCAATACCATGCTTTAGCTCTATGGAGAAGTCAATCTCCCGCTTTGGAGGTAAACCAGGAAACTCCTCTGGAAATACATCGGAGAATTCTGAAAGGAAAGGATATTGTTCAAAGGATGAAAGCTCTCCCTCATCTAAAGTCATTACAACATACATTTGACATCTTTTCCTAAGAATTCTCTTCCTCTGCAAGAATGAGATGAGTCTTAAAGAAACAGGTCTCCTTTCCCCATGGATAACCATAGATTGGCCCTCATTGCTAAAAAAATGAAGGGTTTTGCTTCGACAACTAAGCATAGCCCAGTGGGCTTCAAGCCAGTCCATGCCAATTATCACATCATAGTGACCAAGTGGCATCACATAAAGGTTTGCATTTGTGACACACACTGCCAAATCTAAAGGGAACTCTTGCACTAATCATTCAACCTTTTGAGATCGCCATGAGGCCATTTGAACCTGATGAAAATCATTTTTATCTATCGCCACTAATTTAATTTCAATAAAGAATTAGGAGAAATAAAACTTTTAGTTGCTCCAGGATCAATCAAAATAGTAACAACCATACCATTAAGCTTACCTGATGCTTCAAGCATTGTAGATTGATGCTCGACCTGGCAATTTTGCACAACTATATGAATCCTATGGGCTCTTCCCATATCTCTAACAATGGCTTGTTCCTACTCTGATTATGCTTCAGTATTATTTTAAGGGCAATCTCGCTCATAATGAGGTCCTCCACAACTCAAAAATCCTTTAGTGGGAGCAGTTTTCATAAATTTGACCCTTTTACGAGGTGATTCTTGAGTGCAAGCATTACTTTGTTGAAGATGTTGCCTTGGGTGATTTCTTTGGTTCTTAAAAGTATGATTCTTTTGAAATACCTCATGATGTGAACCACCAGACTTATGTCTTACATAATGGCCTCCCCTTCGAGGAGGTTTCCCATGGAATGATAGACTTGGGGTTTTATCCCCCCATTTGTTCCCCAATAATTCTTCCTCGACTATAATTGCTTGTTGCACTACCTCATGCAACATAGTAGGCCTCAAAATGTGCACCTTTTCCTTTATAATAGGATTCAATCCATAGAAAAGCTTGTTTACCTTGAGGGCTTTAGTATTTAGATGTGTAACATATCTAAGAAACTCCATGAATCATGCTTCATATTCAAGGATTGTCTTAGTTCCTTGCTTAAGATCATGGAACTCATTCAATTTCCTCTCCAAGTATTCAGAAGAAAGGTACTTTTCTTGAAATTCCTCTTCAAATCGTTCCCATGTCAAGGTAGACATGGAGTATCCCAATTGGGATTCTAAGTTCCTACACCATAATAGTGCACTCTCCTTAAGTTGGTATATAGCCAACTTTGCCTTTTGGTTGCTAGAATAATTCCACAGCTCAAAACATAGGCACATGTTTTCCAACCAAGCTTCTGCTACCTCCCCTTTTGTGGTACCCTTAAAGATAGGAAGCTTAACCTTTTCCAACTCTCTATGTACATCTCCATCAGATGGTATTTCTTGCCTCTCTAATTGAGATGAAGAACTAGGCAATGAAGGATTTCCCCCAACCCTACTAATCAAGACTTCAATCATCTTTTTGAAAGATAACATCATATCCCTTCCTCCTCCTTGATGTTCTCTCCATGATTACTTAACCTCATGTTGTGCTATACAAGAACCCTCCCCATTTCAAAATTTTTCATATAAAACTTTAATAAGAAATGGGTCCCGTTTAATAAATAAAATCAATAAAACGTTTGAAAATAAATTTTTATAATAGGCCTTTTGCTTTTAGGATAAGTCAAATAAGAATTGAAATTTGAAAATCTATTCAACCTATGAAAGTCCTCTTGATAAGGTCTGATCAGATTTAAATTATAACATAAACGTCATCAAAAAACAATTATTAAAGGAATATGTCGCATCGCGCACATCCTTTGTTTCAATGGTGGACTTAAGGTGTTCCATTGACATTCACTGATGCGATAAGTCCATCAGAAATTTCATATTGCTACTTATCAAAGAGTCATTCCAAATGTTCACATAAATCCTTCGATGCAATGAACCGATCGCAATTGCGCATCGCTAAAATCATAAAATACATACCAAAATCCCCTTTGAAATCTTCTGATGCGATTTCATTATTGAAAAACGTGCTTTTTAATAAAGGTAAAATAACAGCTATATGAACATTTGCGGGTTAAAGTTATAAATCAATTATAAAGAAAAAACAAATGGTTTATCAATTTTAAAAGTCATCTTGCCTCCTCATGACAACTCACCAATAATTGCAAATCACCAATATGCAAAGGAAACATTTAAGCATAATGCTTGTACCTCCTGATCTGCGATATGTGATTATCACTAATCGCCGATCGGGAAGTCACGATACTCATTTTAAAAGGACCATTATAATTTTACAATGTGACATGTCATTATGGCATTAAAGTGTCACATTGGAAGTTATTGGAAATCATTAAGAAAGCAGTTATGGTTGAGTCCTTCAAGGATTTCATCCATGGTAGCTTAATATATTAAAATATGTATCACCCATTGCGATTAATTTCTATTAGTCTTGTATGTTGTGTATTAGCTTTGAACAAGTTTTTCCACTATTACGTCCTTCTATTTCATTTTTCAGAGCGAGTCTGAACTCACCAGTACAAAAAAATGACTAAGAAATCTCGGAAAGTAAAGGTCCCCCTCATAGCCAAAGATGAACCAAAAAAGCGGGTGCTCATAGCTGATACTACAGGTCTCAGACTTGGAAAGGCTTCATGGGAGAGCATATATAATTTACTCGAAGCCAAAGAACCAACCGAAACTGAAGAAGAAGGAGGAACGACTGATTCCAGTAACAAAACAAAGAGTACTCGTAAGGATTTGGCTAGCTCCTTCCTCGACAGAATAGAGGGTTGCGCCAAAGTATTACCATACAATGATCTGGTTAGATGGGTAGTTGAAAATATCAACATAACTGATAGAGCATTCTTTACTGCTGATGGAAGGATGTTTGGGTCATTTAGAGTGGAAGATGTCAAGAAGATGTATCATTTGCTAGACCCCCAGAAGCATTACAACAAGGCATTTTTAGAAGCTTTCGCCAAGGAGAACGATGTGGAGTCTAACCCTATCCAGCAGTGGAGGCATTTACCAAACAAACAAAAGCATGAATCTTCGAGTATGTACTCTGTAGACTCCTTAGCATCTACTTATTACTATGTTGGCGCCATCATGTGTAGACTCTTTGGAGTCTCTGATTCAGCTAGGTTTTCTATAGAAATGGTGCCCTTAATGGAAGCAACAATTGACTCTTATATCATGGATTAGACAACCATTTTAATAGATAAAATGGCCAACCAAATCTTTGATTATAGAAGAAACAAGTTTGTTACTACCCGGATAATACCCCCATTCTATATGAGTGCCTATATCATGGATACCATTTGTTTCGATTCTGATTACCCCATTTTAGGTTGGAAATGGACTCCCAAAAACCCATCTCCTATCCACATCTATCATAAGTATTTGTGGAAGTCCCATTACAAAAATCATCTATATAGAATCTACCATGGTTTTGTTTTTCCAATTCATCAGGCCATATTCAACAAACCTGCTCCTCGGTTATCCGATGAGGCCAGTATTGACCTAACATCAATCGATAGTTAGTTCAGTGAAGAAAAGTTCACCTACATCAAAATTTTTGGAAGCACTATAGATCCACATGTTCTCCCATTGTACATTCCTGATAAGATATTGGCTAGATAAATAACTTATTAGGTAACAGAAACAGGGATGTCAAGGAATCTCAAAGAGTACAAGAAACAAATGTTGCCTCCATTTCCCCTTCGCTGTGGTACCTACACAATACATGATTTCAAACATGCAGAGAAAGAAACAAATAAGATAAAAATTCTCAATTTATCAGTTATTCCAAAGAGATAGTATGATCCAAGAGCAGTGGCTTACAACTTCACCAATCAGGTGAAGCTTGCCAAATTTGAAGATGAGATAGATGAATATGATGACTTGTTCACTTCAATTGAAGTATTCTCACATGTAAAACGTCTAGCAAAGATCAAATTGGGAGCAGGGGGAAGAGACAAGTTTATGCAGTTCAGGGAACAGAGGTTACAAACACTACCTCTAGATTTATTGGCCACTACCCCTATGGTGCAGCAAGAAGCCCACAGTGAAAAACAAACTACTGAAAAGACTCCTAAAAAGGAGAAGACTCCTGAAAAAGAGAAGCAATGTCCCGAAAAGGAGTAGACAAATGAAAAGATCAGCAAGCTCCTTGATACCGATGTAAATATTCCATCTTACTCAAGGAATGGGAGCAGTTTGATCAAATGATCAAGAACTAGAATGACTCCCAAAACATCGTAACACCAATATCGACCACAACAAAGGAGGTTTTTGTTAATATTCCAATTGAAGAGGAAATAAGCACACCCAACATCCAACAGGATATTGAAATAATTTCTGAGAATCCTAAAGAAGAGATTGTATTGAAAGTAGAAGAAATACCACCCCTAGATGTATTCTACAGTCCAAAGCATAGGGCTATGGTCAAGAGACAGAGGGAATAGAGAAAAATTGACCAAGGACGTCTCTCAACTCCCAATGCCTAGCCGATGAATGTGTTATGGAAAGACTCAGAAGTCAATCCTTCTATGGATTTAACCAATTTATCTCAGTATGCAGGTGCTTATACAGCTGCTACAATGGACAGGGATTCTGAAGTTAGCCAACTGATCAAGGAAAAAGATGTAAGGATCACTCAAATTGAGGAGAAATCGACAGAGGAACAACAAAGGATTAGTTATCTTGAGCAATAGCTAGCAGAGCAGAGTCAACATAATGAGCAATTAAAAGAACAGTTGAATCTAGAGAAGCAAAAGATTGATCAACAGGCTCTCTAGAAACATCATAAGTTGTCTGAAGAACTCAGCAAGCTTCAAATGGCAATTCAACAAGAAAAGAAGGTTGAAGAAGATCAAATTGCACAACTACAATTATAGATGGAAAAATTTGAGGGTTATCCGAAGGTTAGTGAATTTAAGAAAGAAGCCTTGGAAGTAACCAAAGCCTTATCTCAATAGCTAAATATCCTTTGCCATAAAATATCATTGGTTAACCATTGTGCGTTATCTCTGCATCAATTATTGAATAGGTAGTTGACACCAGACTGGAATTTGAAAAATCAGATGATAAAATAACAAATTTTCTCTCTTCGCAAAATTCGGAAGAAGGCATGGCCAATGATTTACCGAAAACACAAGAAACGTACAAGGAAATATTGTTTTTGGCGTGGGAATCACAGTTAATAAAAGCTAAAATAGCAACTTCTAGAGCCAGGGATACAATGAATGGTGTAATCAAGTTAGTAAATGACAACTTATATACAGTTAACTTGATCTCCGATTGCTCTCTAGGAAAACTCCCAAAAGCAAAAGCACTAGAAGATCAATGGAGTCAGGATCTAGCAAGCAGAGAAGAACAAATCGGCAAAGTGCAAAGCTTGACATGGGATGCATTCTAGTTTTTCATAGTCAAGCCACATAGTCAACAGATGACCATGAAATGCCTTTCCGATGCAGTCAATCTCATGTTTCCCGAACTCTTAGATGCTACGTACACAACCCAACTACATTCCAGGATGAGTCACCCTCCCGAGATTTAGCCAATTCTCTCAATTTGTTAGTTGCAAGCGCAAGAGAAGAAGTGGATACAATGAATCAATTCAAAGGCTATTAGGTTGTTGTTTTCATGAATCAGATGCTAGATTTTCATGTATGTTGTTTTAACAACTCATAGTGATTTTTATTGACAGTTAGTTTTTATTTTGAGTATTTAAATCCTTTCATGTCTTTTAATAAAGGGTCCTCAATTTATATAATATTTGACTTGAGGAGTTGCACTTTTGTACTTCTAAATATTTTCTTTTATCAATAGTGGATCAAGATTCTACATTTTTGTAAAAGAAGCTTTTTCAAGACTCGCATTTCTGTATTTCCTAGAAGTTTTCTCAAATAAGAAAGCGGAATTAGAGTGTTATTTACAATCAGAAGGATTCAAATGCATGCAGTATTCCTATCACTGTTTTTTTCTTATTTCCTTATGTGAACAAGCATTTCTTTTAAAATTTGCTATTATTGATATAAATGTATGTTTTTTTTCAAATAATTTTTTATCATATCATTTCTAAAGATTTAGAATTGTCACCCTTTGAAGATATATGTCAACGATATATATTTTTATGAATGTGATATGCTTTTATTATCACTTCGTTTAACTTTTTAATTGAAGTAATCATTATATGTGTGCATCTTTCTATCGATGAATAAGCCATCTATATGATTATTTGTCTCTTATAAATAATCAGAAATCACATTGTTTACAGAATACTCGACTTATATAAGTATATTTGTATATTTTGAGTTACATGTTAAAACATTTACCCTCTCCATTATACATTACAAAAACAATCATCCATTAAACCATTCATTAAGGGAAACTGGTCCAATAATATCCAGTCAGAGCCACCACATCAAATGGAAAAGGAGCTGCACTAAGGTCTGGACCGGGTGGTTATCCCTAATGTTGATGCAAGGATTTTAGAGGCATCAACATTTTTGGCACTAGAAGGAGGGCATGAACTGTTAATGGTGAGCAAATCCAAATCAATAGCCCATTCTAAGAGTAAAACTCCCTCACCATCTCGCCCAACTTCTCCTTCACATTCTAAATCTCCCATTTTCAGGCGAGAAGTTGAAAATACAACACCCACTACTGAAAACTTAAACACACCTGACAATTATTCCCTTGAACACCCTGAAGTTTAGTCTTTGATTCATAAACTCCAAGGGTTTTCAATATCCCAAGAATAGTCAGAGTTATCCCAAGGCAGTCTGACTTCGCAGTATATCCAATCTCAGCATCTTACAAGATTGCAGAGTGAAAAGCTTGGTATCCCACCAACAGAATTTCCTCTACCAAGTCAAAAAAGAGCTAGGAAGACACCTTTAGAGTCTGACAGTGAGACTCTTTCCTCATCATCATCCATTCCATCTAAACCATTGCAAAGTCATTCATCCATTCCCCAACTCAATATCATAGTCCAAAAGGGAATAAGTACCCCGACATCCTCTACCCAATCACTTTCAACTACATCCTCACCTTCTTCTGTTTTTAGTTCGATAATGGCACATAATCAACCACAAACAAAGCCATGGACAAATCCAGGAGAGATCGCAATGCTTGCACCTTTAAGTCAATTACCAGCTCATTCTGAAAAGTGGTTACAAAAGTTTAATCCTGGCATTGGCATACTAGCAGAAGAACATATAAACAACTTTATGTTGTCAATAAACTTAAATGGGGTAACAAAAGAAGATGATGTTGTTAGACTTTTCACATACACACATCAAGGAGCAGCTCGATCATGGTATTTTTCATTACCACCAGGCTCCATTAATAGCTAGAATACTTTTAAGGAGCAGTTCTTAACCAAGTTTGGGGAAGATAGGTCCACAATGACATTAATTAATGATCTCTCCAACCTTAAATTCAAGTCAAAGGAACCCATTAAAGACTTCAACTCACAATTTAATACGTTGTTAAACAAAATTCCTGGTACATCCAAGCCTAGTGAAGAAGTCTAAAGTGAATGGTATATTTCCGCCTTGCCTTCAAATATAACCATCTTCGTTGATAGGGCTACCAAACCCACATTAGCAGAAAATATGAAAGAAGTTATCCCTATTGAAAAACGTATCATTTCTTTAGAAAAGAAAAATGCTCTTGAAGAAAGGAAGTCCAAAAACGTTAGTTTTAAAGATGATTCCAAAAAGAAAGCAACTAAATACCCATATGACATGGAAGGATTGCAAAAGGTTCTGAAGACTATGTCCAATGAAATGGTGGAAATGAAAAAATAGGTAGCTGAAACTCCTACTAAAAAACCATTTAGGAACTTCAAAAGAAATTAGTCAACTGAAATAAAACCACCTAATTATATATCAAATGCATAATCAGATCTAGATGACGATGAAGATGATGAGATAGTTGAATTCCATGTGATTTGGGAATTTATCTTGGCTAACTATGATAATGAAAGTGAATAGGAAGCTCTCCCAGTAAATACCAGAAGTAAAAATGCAGCAGAGCCTATTCAAACAAATCCAAAGAAGAGAAATCCAAGCCTTGTTAACAAAGACAAGGCTCCCATGAAGAAAACTCTAGTTGTGCCTACCCAAAATTAACCATCATTTTCCAATCCACCCTCATCATCTAAAACATTAGTAGTTTCTCACTCTATGGATTACAACATTGTGGAAGACGTGAAGAAGACTAGATAAAATATTTCTTTGTATGAACTTAGCAAGCTCAAACATCAACAAAACTTGTTACTTAAAGAGTGAAATGTTGTACTTTCTTCTCCTCTTCCAAACGTTTCATTATCGAGGGTAGCTAAAGGGTTAAGTAAACCACCATGGAATAAGGTAGATGCTACTAATGCTATTTTGATCAAAGATAGGTCTAATTCTCATACTCCTTTTCTCTTGACTTATGAGATTTGTAACAGAATTATGCATAACTACTTGATAGATTCAGGGGCTTCATCAAACATAATGCCAGCCTCAGTTTTCTCTAAATTAAACATTGAACCCCAGAAATCTGTAGTCCATATTATTCAGTTAGATTAGATTAAGGTGCAAGCTTTAGGAGAGATCAATTTAGTCACCATTAGGTTATTAGCTAATCCAAAAGCAGTTCAAAGAATTGATATATGTTGAAATCCCTGAGTTTTATGGCTTGATTCTAAGCAGGGATCGGTCGAAGAAACTCCATGGTTACATTTCTACTGATTGGTTTCACATGTGGCTTCCCTATAAAGGGAAACCAAATCAGATCAAAATAGATTGCGAGAAACACATGACCCATACATTAACATAATTTGAATAAGAAAACTAACCAGTAGCTTTCAATAACAAAATCCTTGGAAATTACTCAGTTGAATCATTATTTGGAAATTTTAATGTTCAACCATCGCCTTTTTCTGTTAATAGATTCACATCACAAATTGAAAATTTCTCTCATATTGATACCTCAAGGTGTGTTAGTATTGCTGATGAACTTGTAAATAAATCTGTAGATAAGCCTTTATTTTCATCTTTATATTTTGATTGATCAAAATCCAATGACGATGCAGGAGCAACATGTATTTTAATTAGTCTAGAAGGTGAAAAACTATGCTATCATGTAGACTAAAATTTGAGTGTACAAATCACACTGCAGAATATGAGGCACTGATTCAAGGGCTTTATAAAGCAATAGGCCTCATTATTCAATATCTGAAAGTATTTGGTGATTATGAGATTGTCATCAAATAGGTAAGAAACACAATCCATTGCCTTTCAGAACATCTCAAACATTATCAATCCCTTGTTGAGGACCTCATAACTCATTTTCTGGCATTTAACATTTCTCCATTTCCTAGATCTCACAATGCAACAGCTGATTTATTAGCTAATGTTGCTTCTATGCTCCTTCCATCAGAGGATTATAGTCCAGATAGGTTTCCTATGGAATTAATTGTTTGACCATCTGTCCCAGAAAATGTCACCAATTAGAGGGTATTTAATCATGATGAAGACCATTTAAATTTCTTTACTTCTGAAAAATCTTATGATGACTAGATTACTGATGAAAACGATCATGATCTTCAAATCAAACAAAGACCAAATGAGAATTCTATCCCAAAATCTGTAGTCGAGCTAGAAGATCTCTGTGACATCAAATATAGATTCAAAAAGGTTACTGATGCAAAACTTCAAAGTTCTAATTTAACGTTTGAATTAGTAAATCTTGGCACTGAGGTCAAACCACCAAAAGTCAATCTAGGTATTGAACTCACATCAGAAGAAAGATTTGCTTTCATCAGATTATTGAACAAATACAAAAACATTTTTTCTTGAAATTACGAGGATTTGAGAACTTGTGATACTTCTATCATTCAACACACAAGTCCAATGATTTCTGATGAAAAAGTTGTACAACAAAAGTTAAGGAAAATTCACCCAAATTTGGAAAGTTAAATCAAAGTAGAATTGAATAAAATTCTGAAAGCTAAGATAATTTTCCCTGTTAGACATTCTAAATGGGTTTCAAATTTGGTACCTGTAAGAAAAAGAATGGTGATATTAGGATTTGCATAGATTTTAGAAATCTCAATAAGGCATGTCAAAAGGATAATTTCCCATTACCAACAATGGCGCAAATACTTCAATCAGTAGCTGGTTCAGAGTTAATGTCTTTTCTAGATGGTTTTTCAGGATACAATCACACACTGGTACATCCAGATGACAGGTTAAAAACTACATTCAAAACTAAATGGGGAACATATGCTTATCAGAAAATGCCTTTTGGTTTGATTAATGTTGGAGCTACTTTCCAATGAGCAATGGATATAGCCTTCAAAGGTTTGATTAATAGGTCAGTTGTTGTCTACCTAGATGAAATAACTGTCTTTTCCAAGAAAAGGGCCAATCATTTACATGATTTTAAATAGATCTTTGAATGATGTAAAAGGTATGGGATTTCTCTAAATCCCAAGAAATCATTATTTTCTCTTAATGAAGGTAAACTCTTAGGGTTTATTGTATCTAAATATGGCATATATATTGACCTTAACAGGATAAAAGAGATTTCTAATATTCCTTTTCCACATAAAAATAAATCAATGCAATCATTTTTGGGATAGATAAATTTTGTAAAAAGATTTTTTCTTGATTTTTCTCATATAGTCTTGCCTTTGCAAACTATGATTAAGAAAAAATCAGTTTTCAAATGGGGACATAATGAAAAAAAGGCTTTTGAAATGATCAAACAAGCAATCATTAATGCTCCTACATTGAATACTCTGAATTTTTCTAGTCATTTTATTTTGTACACTTTAGCTATTGAAACATCTTATGTTGTTTTTTTAACACAAATCATTGATCAGCAAGTGGAAGCACCCATATCCTTCTTCAATTTTAATTTACAAGGTCCTGAACTTGACTATTTTGATGTTGAAAAACAAGCTGTCACTGTGTTTAAATCTATCAAACACTTTAGACCATTCCTCCTAAAAACACACACGAAAGTAATTGTCCCATTCTCTGCAGTGAGGCAGTTACTAATTCAAAGGGAAGTAAGAGAGAAGAGAGCTAGCAGGGTAACAACTTTACAAGAGTATGATATTGATATTAAACCAGTGAAAATTGTGAGAGGACAAGGTTTTTGCAGGTTATTAGCAGGAGCTTCTAATATTCTAGAAAAATATGATTCAGATAATACTCTTCAAGTGAACAAGATAAGTATCATGAATTCTGAATTTTTGTATGCCGATCTGATCTTTTACTTAAAGAGTGGATATGCTCCTCCCGATTTCAGTTACAAAAACAAATGTGCCTTAAGATTAAAAGCAAAACACTTCGAAAGCATTGATGATGTGTTATTTAAAAGAAATTATGATTCAATTTTGTTAAGATGCCTTGAAAGAAATGAAGCACAAAACGTTTTGTAGGAATTACATGATGGTCCAGCAGGTGGACATTTTGGAGGAGATACTATAGCTCACAAGATAATACATGCTGGATATTATTGGCCCACTTTGTTTAAAGATGTCGATTACCATGCATGGAAATTCCAGATATGCCAAACTGCGAGTGGGAGACAAAGGAAACCAGCCTTTCATTTACAACCAGTAAACATTGAGCAACCATTTGAATAGTTGGGGCTTGATATCATAGGAGAGATTGTTCCACATTCTTCCAAGCAACACAGATATATCCTTACAGCCATGGATTACTTCATGTTGGTCCTCATTTTTTATCAAATTTTGCTTATTAAAATCCACCTAATTTCCATCATTTTCCACCATATACCTTCCATATACACCTTATTTTGAACTTATTATGCATATTCAAGCAAATTAATTATGTTTTTCAATTTTGAGATATTTTTGCAAAAATTGGGTTTTAAGAGTATTTTTGGACAGAATCAGAAATTCCCATAATGGCTATGTGGATGAAATATTTGCAGGACACTTGGGATCGAGCTAGGTACATGAATGGAAATCTTGGGAACTGGGACTAAACTAATTCCAATTGGTTAGGTCAAAACAAGCTAAATCAGGCCCAATCAAGGCTGGTCAAACATGACTAGTCATCTAGAAAATCCCTAGGAAATAGGGTAGTTTGATGATTTCATGGGATTTTCCATATTTTTAGTGACAGATTGGATGAAATCAACTTGGATAGGTCGATATGGATAGATATAGTTGTCAAAGATACTCTAGATCAGTTTGTTTCATGATCTTCTATTTAAGCCAAAACTTTGAAGGCTTATGTAATGTAGAATTAATGTAGAATTGTTGTAATTTGATTTTGAGACTCTTTGAAGACTGAAAGATAATTGAAGAACCTGTTTCATTTCAATTTTTTGTTCATTCTTGGTTGATCTAATCAAGTCTCTGTAGCTAAGATTTCTTCAAGTGTGCAAGGCAAGGGTGGAGGGCCCCCACACCAAGCTAAGTGCACTTCTTAGTTCAATTTTCATAGTTTTCATAAATTAGTTCTTGTTTCAAATGTATTTAGATGTGTGATGATTACTGAATGAATATTGGTTTAATTATAATCTACATATGAAGGGACACATGAATTTAAGTTAAATTTCCCTTCTATTTGATCTTGAACTAAAACTGAATTTCATTCTCCTTTTCTTATTCGAAGTTATTTCTGCATTTCTAATTTGAAGCAATGGTGATTCTGATATAGTAGAATTGTGCAGAAGGACAATCTGGTCCTCCTTAGTTAGGAGCCTCTTCTTTTACATATTTTGCATCATAAAGCATTGTTAATTAATGATTTGGATTTATCTGCATGAAAGTAGTATTATAGGGAAGGACAACCTGGTTCTCCTAAGTTAGGAGCCTCATCCCTCACATATTACCTAAGTGAGTTAGAAATTGTTAAAATAGGTTTATATTTGTAATATATACTTTCTTAACTCTTCAAATTTTATCTTCTAAGCTTGGCTACATCTGATATCCGTACACTGTGGACTTGCCTCCAAGTTTTACAAACCCGGATTGATAACTAAATACTTGTGCTAATTTGTGTTAATAAATTAGCTCAACATTTTGGCGTCGTTGCTAGGGAGGCAATTATCTGCATAGTCAAATAGAAGATAAACAAAAACACTAAATAAAAAAAAAAAATAGTTAATATAAATTTCTCTTAGTTATGTTTCTTTATGCCTAGAAATAGAGATCCTAAAAGTAGATTCCCAAAACAAAACCCCAAACAAAAAAAGATAAAAATAAAAAAATAACTACAAAATCCATTTGTAAGACAAGATCTAAAAAATGATGTTAAAGAAATCATTTAGAGAAGGAGGGTATGCCACCATAAAACTATTCTCAAGTCCTTGTCCTCAATTTAGAATGCTCACTAGGGATGAATTTTTATGTCAAAGGATAGAAGAGCAACAAAATATCTATGAAAATGATCCATGGGACGAGAATCTAGAACTTTATTCTAGTTATCTTTGTGAGGAGGTGAATGAGTCATGGATCACATGCAATGAAGATCAAACATTAGAGCCAGAAATTGAAGAATTTCTAGCATGCATATCACAAGATCCCTTGTGCATACAAGATTTTGAACAAGTACCACAAAAAGAGTTTTGTGCTATGACAATTAATGAGAGCCAAGCAAACAAAGATCATCTTAAAACTTGGTTTCAACTAATCATTAGGTCACACCACTACTCCATTCTTCAACATTCTTTCTCATCAAATCTTTATGATTAGATAAATTTTCATGTCCAAAAATTCATTAAAGTATATTTTTCAAATTTGGATGTGAGTTTACTCGTGATATTGTTATGAAAATGGATGCATTAGAAATTCTCTTATACTTGAGAGAATGAATTATTTTTCTACAATAGAATAGGATAGAATAGAATAAAGAAACAAGTCGAATGAATTCACAATAAGACTTCCATAATAATTTTGTTTCAAATTGTCATGAATATTTCTTCAAATCATTGTTTAATATTCATTTGAAATGACTACATGACAAAATGCAGTAAGAACAATCCTATTTTGGGTAACCATATAGGATCATTTTCAAATCATTTTATTTTATACATATCTCTTTAAATCATGTTTTGGAATCCATTTTGAAATTTTCAATTTATATCACAAATCAAAATGTGATCAAAATCAAAACTAGGTCTCAAGTGAAATGTTGAGGATAGAGTTAGTACAACCTATATTTGAGGTGTCTAGTGGAAACATTTTTGGCTGAAATTCATAGGGATGATATCCCTTGGAATCTAGTTTCCAAATAAATTTGAATCATTTCAAATAGGTATTATATGAAAAAGTTATTCTTGAAATATTAACTATTTCTCGAAAATTCTGCATGGTGACAATTCTAGGCCTTGACTATTCATTGACATATTTGACATACCAAATCATCTTATTTTTAAAACATATTTATATTGGAGATATATATTCAAGTCTAGATCAATACCCAATTTGAATCATCCCATTTGTAGGTGAAATGAAAAATTATGCCACATTTAGTGATTGTATGTCTTCAAATCAACAGAGTAAAACTCTGCCTCCTAGGACTGTTCATCACCAATTTTGTGATGTCAAGCCTAAGAATTTTTAAAACCTGTGTCTA
>APFE031164211.1:151369-254207 GCA_000404065.3 Pinus taeda
TCTACTGAAAATAAAAAATTAAATATACTTTAATCTCCAAGTAGAATCACATTTATCATAACTTTAACAAAAAAAATTACACTCTAAATAATGGTTGTTGGTCTAGCTAAAAATTAATAAGAAACTCTATCAAACATGGCACTCCTTATACTTTTTACCATATAATTTTAAACCATTTTGAAAACATGTTTATACTTGAGGTATCCATATTAATTCACTTCAACTTGGCTTTGGAATCACTCTAATTGGATATCGAATGAATATTTTGTAAACAAAATACCGCTAGGAGGTCTAGGTTGGCCACCATTCCTCAAGGGGTAAATAGATGCATTTTGTTTGTATATCATCTATGGAATTGCTTTCTAAGAAATTATTGTAATGATTTACATATTTATTGGAATAAGAGAGACTATACACCTCTCTTCCTCCATCATCTAATATTGTATTGCAGACAAGTGCTATGTTTTTGCAGGTCATAGGAAGAATGAAGACGTCAACTCCATGGATGAAGTACATTTCAAAGTCAATTTTAAATTCATATTTAAGAATATGAATACGAATGTTCAAGCCAAAGCAAAGTAAAAATTCACCTGATGTTGAGTTCATCCAATGAAACTCAAACTCTTGAAGCTTGTCTTTAGTTATTGACCAACAACACCAATCACTCTACGACATGATTGAGATTGAGACAAAAGACATGAAGTTAATAATTAGAAGAAGGAGTCAAGTTCTATACCATGTCAAGTCACATCAATTTCCAAATAATCCTTTCATAAGCCATATTGTTTATGATTTTATCCATCATCCATATTGTATGTTAAGCTCTGCAATCATGCATGTTGAAGTCCATACTTGTCATCTATCCATTTACTACTAAATGATGACTTCAATATAGCCTATTTTCATAAGATTTTAATACTTCCCTACTCCATTACACCCCACCTCCATCCAGAAAATAAGATAATAAAGAAAATAGAAAAAGATAAAAAATAATAAAGGAGTTTGGTTGTGAAAATCCAGGAAACTAGCACAACACAAACTCGAATTCATATCGGAAAACTAACTTGTTTGGCCAATATGAATCCTCTATTTTGTTTTACCATTTCTTCAGTATGATTTTACAGGAATCATCGTCGCGAATAAGCAAGGGGGAAGATTCGTAATAAAACTATGCAAATAGTTTGAGTAGCTGTATTGAAGGGACCTGAATTACATGTCAGCGGGGACCTGAAACATCATTTACAAATTGCATAAGGGACCCGAACAATATCAACATTTCAAGATCCTGAATCAATATCAGATGGGAAAATGTGAAAGAAAAAATAAGTCTCTACATTTCATCAGAATCTATCTTGGAAGAGCCATCATCATATGTAAAAAATGAACCAACAAAGGACATCATGAGTTAGCATTGACATCAAGCTATTATGGAATTATAAGAAGAGTAAGTGTAAAAATTTCTCTTAGAACATTTGATTTTTCAAACAAATTTCTAGAATTTTTAGAACTAATTTAACTTGGATATGCATCCATTACATTTAACCTACCTACATTCATCGTCTTATATTTTTCCTATCTATAATCCATTAACTACATCCTACCCTCATCATAATCCTATTTATAGCCATAACCCTACCATTACCTTACCAGACATTTCACTTAACCTACATTAATCCTTCTATCCCTATATTTTCCTATAAACATTTTTTATCAGAAATAAAGGACTCAATATTCTTCCCCTAAGGAATTTGTTTGACCTGCAAAAACCACACAAAGGTTAAAGGTTAGTATCATAAGGAAAATAATTTAATTTAAAAAATGACCTTATGGTCATCTTAAAATTAAATTAAGAAAAGATTATAACCTAAGGTATGGAATGAGCACAATATGAAAATATGACAAAACCTAAGTGGGAAATGTAAATGCAATGCAAAGAAGGACATGAAATTATGATGCATACAAACTAAAATATGGGCATGCAGCATAATGATGGTGGCTATGAATGAAAAATGAAATGATAAAGAATGTGGGGCAGCCAAATGAGCGAAGCCATGAACATAACAAAAGTGGGTAATGCAAAAATAATGGTGACAAGACAGGCATAGTTCTCAGTATTCAAACAAGAGTTTCATCCAAACAAGAAAAGCATTGCAAATTTTTGAAGGTTGTGCCATGGGAAATGTAAATAGTGAATTGAAAAGAGAAGAAACAAGTGGGAATATATAGGACCAATGCAAAAATGTCTACGCATTACATCCATTAGCTCACTCAAAACGCAGCATAGCCATTAGCTCAAAGTACACTTGTGATAACCTTGTTTGATGTACAGATGATTTTAAAAAAGGAAAGAAGCCTGTAGAGATAGCATGAGAATCTATGGCTAAATAACACAAACAAAGGAGAATTACATGGTCTAGGTAGGAAATGAATACGTATAAACAAATCCTCACTAGAATCCAAGTATTTTGCATATAATATAGATTTTTAGGCATAAAAATGATTTGAAATTATTTAAACTCTGAAGGTTGAAGTCAAAGTGTTAAAATTGTTTGCGACAAATCTCCAAAGATCACAAATCATGCCAGTGTTAACTCCAGGTTAGTTACTTCTGAGACCCCAAAGTTAGTGTGCAAGAGTTAGAAATCTTTAGTCGTATCACCAGATGTTAATGGAAAGTGAAGTCATAGTTCCAATTGTCGATTTGCCTTAAATTGCCGGTTTGAAATGTTAGATTCATATATTTCAAAATCAATTTGTAGTGATAGCAAAATCTTTGCGAATTAAATTGCAATTGAAGAAGGTTAGTTTGTTCCGAGAATCAGGGTTTGAACTTCAGTGATGTGAACAAAAACCATTTTCCAATCATTAATTATTGCAATCAAACCCCAATGTATAATCTTTACGGAACTTAGAAATGATTTATCCATCACCGTGAATGTTTTTTTAATGAGCAACAGTAAGTAGTGTATGGTGAGTTCAAAGTCAGTGTTAAGGTTGTGAATGCATGAGCGTTGGAGCTAAATCTGAGTGGAAAAATCGTAATTTCCAAGGAAGAAAGTGGTCATGGATTAAAAAATATCTGGAGCATATCTCGTTAACTACACCAGTAAATTCTGGAATTGAGTTGTAAGTTACAAATTCCCTAAATCACGATGTTTTAGCTGAATTGGGAATGTAGATAAGTTAGTTTTTAAATAGCTGTCAGTTTAGATATCAGATCAGAGCTGAGGTGGGTTGTTGCCAATTCAAACTAGAAGTCTGGGACTTCAAGTTCCATTAAAGGTGTCCTAAACAAGGTATGAGCATACTTCAAGTTGCTTATTGTTGAAGTGAAGTCGATGTTGAGGTTAAACTGGAAGATATTTTTTTTTAAACTAGTGTTAGACTGGTGTTAGAATAGATTGATTTTTTTTAATGCCAGAAGATTGAAATTCTCATTCCAGAAGCGGAAGTGCAAAATAGAGAGCCTTCTTTTCATTTTTAAATAGTGACAACCTAGAATTCAATATAGTAATAAGAATTTGATAATATACCAGAAAATCGATTTTCCAGAATTCGATTTCTGAAAAGGTATTAACCAGTGGTGCAAATCAAACAGTCCAGTTCAAAAATTATGGGTATACATTGAATATTCTTGGTAAGCAGACACCTGTGCAGTAAAAAATAGAAGGAATCGAGCCATTTGAAAGTGGAAGTAACAGGTAAGGAATTAGGCACCATATCATCTAAAAAGATTCGAAATTTTTAAAAATCCATTACTTTTTGTTGCTTTTTCTAAGCAAAATAAAATGAAACGTGAAAACAAAAACATGGGTTTTCTTCATAATGATCATAGTTAGGCTCTATGCGGATAGTTTTCTCAAATTCATTTCTATTTGGGATAGTTTTATGGTTCTTTCGACCCCTATTTTGCAGATTGTGTGGGTAAATCAGTGGCTAAATTGAAAGTGAATGCCTAAGTCATAAAAAGGATTGGCACAAAATATTTTGTAGAGGAATTATACAAGAAGAAAACCCGCTACACAAGTGAAAGAAGCTAAATTTTTTTTTTTTTGATTGGTGTTTTCTCTGTGACTGTGTGATATTGCAAGGTTGGCTTCTTTTAGTGAAGATGGGAGGGCAAATGGATATTGGTTCCTTTAAGTGAAGTTGTTGATATCACTAATTTGAGAGGGACATGAATCCTATGTCATAAATTATTACAAAATTCAAGTTTTATTGTTGTCTTCATTGAAGCTGCTCAAGCTGCTCATCCAGAATGATTTATTGGTGTTTTATCATCACAGGAGGAAAAGTGTAAAGTTTTTGTATTTGTATGTTGATGATGAAACCTCATCACACATCAGAGACATTGTTGTTCCAATCACTCCAGAATACAGAGCCCAAGCCACAAGTTTACCACTGATAGGTGAAGAATACTACAAAGGACAACATTTCAAAGAGAAAGGATGAATTTTTATTTTTATTTAAAAAAAACACAGAGAAGGAAAGGAGAAAAAGTACATGAAGGCATAGATATCCTTTTATAGGTAGCTCAAGAGAAATCTTCATCTTCAAGGGTCAGAGCCATAGGTACATCAGCAGGCCAGTCGGCATATAGAAGCAAAAGGTCAAGGAGACAGACGAAAGCATGAGTACATGCTTGAGAGTAAGCAAGGGGGGGATGTTGGCCCTCATTTTTTATCAAATTTTGCTTATTAAAATCCACCTAATTTCCATCATTTTCCACCATATACCATCCTATACACCTTATTTTCACCTTATTATGCATATTCAAGCAAATAAATTATGTTTTTCAATTTTTAAATATTTTTGCAAAAATTGGGTTTTAAGAGTATTTTTGAATAGAATCGGAAATTCCTGTAATGGCTATGTGGATGACACACTTGTAGGACACTTGGGCTCGAGCTAGATACATGAATGGAAATCTTGGGAACTAGGACTAAACTAATTCCAATTGGTTTGGTCAAAACAAGCTAAATTAGGCCCGGTCAAGGCTGGTCAAACATGACTAGTCATCTAGAAAATCCCTAGGATATAGGGCAGTTTTATGATTTCATGGGATTTTCCATATTTTTAGTGATAGATTGGATCGATTCGACTTGGATAGGTGGATATGGATAGATATAGTTGTTAGAGATGCTTTAGATCAGTTTGTTTCATGATCTTCTATTTAAGACAAAACTTTGAAGGCTTATGTAATGTAGAATTAATGCAGAATTCATGTAATTTGATTTTGAGACTCTTTGAAGACTGAAAGATAATTGAAGAACCTATTTCATTTCAATTTTTTGTTCATTCTTGGTTGATCTACTAAAGTTGTTGTAGCTGAGATTTCTTCAAGTGTGCAAGGCAAGGGTGGAGGCCCCCCACACCAAGCTAAGTGCACTTCATGGTTCAATTTTCATACTTTTCATAAATTAGTTCTTGTTTCAAATGTATTTAGATGTGTGATGATTTTTGAATGAATATTTGTTTAATTATAATCTACATATGTAGGGACACATGAATTTAAGTTAAATTCCCCTTCTATTTGATCTTGAACTAAAACTGAACTTCATTTTCCTTTTCTTATTTGAAGTTATTTCTGCATTTCTTATTTGAAGCAATGGTGATTATGATATAATAGAATTGTGAAGAAGGACAATCTAGTCCTTCTTAGTTAGGAGCCTCTTCTTTTACATCTTCTGCATCATAAACCATTGTTACTTAGTGATTTGGATTTATCTTCATGAAGGTAGTATTATAGGGAAGGACAACCTGGTTCTCCTAAGTTAGGAGCCTCATCCCTCACATATTACCTAAGTGAATTAGAAATTGTTAAAATAGATTTATATTTGTAATATGTACTTCCTTAACTCTTCAAATTTTATCTTCTAAGCTTGGCTACATATGATATCCATACACAGTGGACTTGCCTCCAAGTTTTACAAACCCGGATTGATAATTAAATACTTGTGTTAATTTGTGTTAATAAATTAGCTCAACACTTCACAAAATTGGTAGAAGAAATTGCAGTAAATGTAGCCAATTCTGATTCAATCATTGAATTCATTGATCAATTCATCATTGCCAAGTTTGGTGTACCTAATGCCCTCATTTTTGATAATGCATCTTATTTCTCTGGAAGTAGTATACTTGAATTTGCTCTTAAGAGAGGTTTTAAATTAAAATATTCTGCAAACTATTACCTGCAAGATAATGGTTTGACAGAATCAACTAATAAGAATCTCATAAGGATTATTAAGAGAAATGTTAATCAAAATCAAAAGAATTGACATAAATCTTTAATATTTGCATTATGGGCAGATCACATAACTCAGAAGGCCTCAACAGGTACTTCTAATTTTAACTTAGTGTATTGGAAAGAAGTTGTAATACCTTCAAACTTAGCACTCCCATCTCTTTCCCTAGTACAATTTATTGAAGAAAATACTTCTTCCTCTATTCAATTAATATTTGACCAAATCCTTAAATTGGAAGAAGAAAGAGAGAATGCTAAAATCACTCATGCTAAACATCAACAAGTCATTAAATCTTCTTTTGATGCAAGTTCTACCAACTCAAAAACTTTACAAATTGGCGATCTTGTGTTGAAATGGGACAAAGCACATGAAGATAAAGGTAAACATACCAAATTTCAAAAAATGTGGCTTGGACCATTTCAAATCATTGAGAAGATAGGCTCATCAACGTTCATATTGCAAGATTTATCAGGAAAGAGAGATTCTCTTCCTGTCAATGGGCTTATCTTAAAGAAGTTCTTTTCTTAAGGAGGTAACCCCTTCTTACCTGTAAATATTCTTTATGCAAGTTTGTTTATTTTAGAAAATAATGTTGTAAATAGTCTTGCATTTACCTTTTACTATTGGAAAGCTCTTTAAGAGAACATTGTAAATACTTGCTTTCAATAGGTGGAAATATTTAAGGAAATGATTACAGTTTTGGAAAAGTTGAATAAAACATGAAACTTTGAGGACCTTTTTAAAGTTTGTAAAATCTTCCAAAAAAACCTTGAAAATACTGTAAATCATTCTATGTTTTCTAAAGCTGAGAAAGGTTATTTGTAAAAAGTAAATACTTTTCCAAACTTAGCATCTACAACTCTAAAATTGTTATCTATAAACTCTTAAGGAGAAAGTTATTCACCCCCTCCACTAAGTTTAGGATTTTTTAGAGTGTAATTCTAAATATGTCTGATATAAAAGATAAGAGGTCTTATCATGAGCCTACTTACCATGATCATAGGGAAATAATTAAACTGACATTCATATCAAAGCAGGGTAATGACTTATACTCATAAGACAAGGGGTCTCATCACGAGCCAGCTTGTTCAATTCAATTACAAATAGTGAATGGCATTATCATCAGCTAGCTCCCAAACCAGGACAATGGATTTTTATCTTAAAAATGTGAAAGAATAAAAAATAAAAAAATATATGTAAACATATCTTTTTGAATTTATCTTCCAAAATTTATACTCTTAGATGGATGGGATAATGAATGATTTATGGTCAAAAGGTAACCCTGTCGAGACTATAGATGTTTGCTGGCAGTAGAGGCACTACCTGTGACAAAAGAGTAAATTTAAAAGCTAAGATGGAGAAGCCCCCTACTTTATCTGTATCAACCAATCAAGGCTTGAAGAAACCCAAAATGATTTTATTTTTAAGGAATTGTAAAGAAATTTCAAAAATTTGTTATTTTATTCAGAGTTAATTTTTATTTAACTATTCTTAGAAGGTTTTCCTTGTCCTTAATTTTTTCTGAACCAAGAAAGTTATATATATTGCATTATTTTTTAGAGATAATTGTTTCTCCCAGTGAATCAGCAATTGTTGTGCTATACAACAATGCTTCCCATTTCAAAATTTTTCATATAAAAATTTAATAAGAAATGGGTCCCCTTTAATAAATAAAATCAATAAAACATTTGAAAATAAATTTTTATAATAGGCCTTTTTTTTTAGGATAAGTCAAGTAAGAATCGCAATTTGAAAATATATTCAACCTATGAAAGTCCTCTTGATAAGGTCCGATCCAATTTAAATTATAATATAAACCTTATCATAAAACAATTATTAAAGGAATATGTCACATCCTGCACATCCTTGGTTTCAATGGTGAACTTAAGTTGACATTCATCGATGTGATAAGTCCATCGGAAATCGCATATCGCTACTTATTAAAGAGTCGTTCCAAATGTTCACATAAATCCTTCAATGCAATGAACCGATCGCAATCGCGCATCGCTGAAATCATAAAATACATACCAAAAGCCCCTTTGAAATCTTTTGATACAATTTTTCACTATTGAAAAGCGCACTTTTCGATAAAGGTGAAATAAGAGCTATTACGAACAGTTGCAGGTTAAAGTTATAAATCAATTATTAAGAAAAAAAACAAAGGATTTATCAATTTTAAAAGTCATCCCGCGTCCTCATGACAACTCACCATTAATCAAAAATCACAAATATGCAAAGGAAACATTTAAGCATAACACTTGTACCTCCCGATCAGCGATATGTAATTATCGCTAATTGCCGATCGGAAAGTCATGATACTCATTTTGATAGGACCATTATAAATTTGCGATGTGACATGTCATTACGGAATTAAAGTGTCACATTGGAAGTTATAGGAAATCATTAAGAAGGCAGTTGTGGTTGAATCCTTCAAGGATTTCATCCGTGGTAGCTTAATATATTAAAATCTGTATCACCCATTGCACTTAATTGTTGTTAGTCTTGTATGTTGTGTATTAGCTTTGAACAAGTCTTTCCACTATTACGTCCTTCTATTTCATTTTGCAGAGCGAGTATGAACTCACCAGTATAGCAAAAATGACTAAGAAATCTTGAAAAGTAAAGGTCCCCATCATAGCCAAAGATGAACCAGAAAGGCGGGTGTTGGTAGTTGATACTACCTATCTCGGTCTTGGAAAGGCTTCATGGGAGAGCATATATAATTTACTCGAAGCAGAAGACCCAACAAAAATTGAAGAAGAAGGAGGAACAACTGAATACAGTAATAAAAACAGAAAGTACTCTTAAGGATTTGGCCAACTCCTTTCTCCACTAAATAGCAGCCCGTGCCAAAGTGTTACCCTACAATGACCTGTTCAGATGGGTAATTGAAAGTATCAACATAACTAATAGAGCATTCTTTACTGCCAATAGAAGGATGTTCACGTCATTCAGAGCGAAAGATGTCAAGAAGATGTATCATTTGTTGGGCCCCAGAAGCATTACAACAAGGCATTTTTAGAAGCTTTTGTCAATGAAAATAACGTGGAATCCGACCCTATCAAGCAGTGGATGCATTTCCCAAAAAAACACAAGCATGAATCTAAAAGTATGTACTCCGTAGACTCCTTAGCATCTCCTTATTGCTATGTTGGCGCCATGATATGTAGACTCTTTGAAGTCTCTGATTCAGCTAGGTTTTCTATAGAAATGGTGCCCTTAATGGAAGCAGCAATTGACTCTTATATCATGGATTGGACAACCATTTTATTAGATAGAATGGCTAAGCAAATTATTGATTATAGAAGAAACGGGTTTGTTACTACTTGGATAATACCCCATTCTATATGAGTGCCTACATCATGGATACCATTTGTTTCAATTCTGATTACCCCATTTTAGGCTGGAAATGGACTCCCCAAGACCCAACTCCTATCCACATCTATCATAATTATTTGTGGAAGGCCCGTTAGAAAGATCATCTATATAGATTCTGTCATGGTTTTATTTTGCCTATTCATCAGGCCATATTCAACAAACCTGCTCCTCGGTTATCCGATGAGGCTGTTGGCATTATGGTTCTGATATGATTTCAGATGTTGTACTTGATGGCAACACCCATGGCATGGCTCTCATTTTGATAAAAATAAAGAAGTACGTAAGAGAACAGTTCAGGAGGTGTGTACCCGCAGGTATGCCATGCAGGGACCGCGTCCAAATACGCGGATTACCCATCGATGAGGTGCGTACCCCAGTGCACACATTCCAAGGCAGTTAAGCGCCCACACGTGGGGTTTCTCATGGTATTTAGCCAACAGTATTGGGTTATCATGGTTTTGATCCGTGGTATTGATTATTTTATTTTATTATTATTATTGAGCCCCATGATCCTTGATTTGAGGAAGAGCTAGCCTATATAAAGCAAAGGAGATCATTTGGCTTGAGCATCTTTTGTGTCTTTGAATATCTTAAGATCTGATCTATTGGGTTCTCGGTTCTTAAAGGATTGATTTATAAAGGAGAAGTTAGAGGCGAATCGGCGAAGGGTGATCTCTTGAGCACAAGTTCAGATCTGAGCATCTGAGGTTATTTCAGCCCTAGTTCAAGGTACGCAGAGGCGCCGAAGGTTCAGTGCATGGGTACACAGAGGCACCGAAGGTTTAGTGCGTGGGTACGCAGAGGCGCCGAAGGTTCTGTGCGTGGGTACGCAGAAGTGGCGAAGGCTCAGTGCGTAGGTACGCAGGGCAACAGTGGTTCAGGTGCGTGCTTTCTGCAGTAGCACGCGACACGATTATTCTTTTGGGTGCGTACCTGCTGGAAAGTACGCGGCGCGATAGTGTCATTGGGTGCGTACTGTACGCAGTTCAGTGAAAGGAGAAGTGCGTGGTCACGCAGTCCAGAAGAAGGAGATCTGCGGGTATACGCAGAGAGGCAGAAGGTGAACTGCGAAGCAACGCAGGCTAGTAAAAGAAAAAACACATATCTGTGTTAAGATCTTCTGTTGGTTAAACTTTTCTATTGAAAAGGTGTTCTGGGTTCTGTTCTGTTATTGTTGATCTGGTTATTACAGCTGACTGTATAATTTACATGTACTTGATGATCATTTTGATGTATATGGATCCAGTTTGAAAATTTATGAAAAGTGGTCCTTGAAAAGAAGTAGGGGGTTGTAGCTCCCTTTCAGGAGAGACTGGAAAACGAGAGAGAGTTGTAGCACTCAGTAGGTTGCAGCCTGCGTACTGGTAAAGGACTGCACCAGTACAAGACCATTGTAAAAGGAGTTTCTAATTTGAAAGAAGATAGAGACATATTGCAGCAGGTGGTTTTCACCCACATTGGGTTTCTACCTTATATCTGGTGTTCTTTGATGTGACTGTCTATTTTTCTTGTTCATGCTAATTGTTTTATGGTACTGATATGCAAAAATAATTCAATGTATAAATAAGGAAGAATCGTTAAAAGGACTAGATAATACTGATTCACCCCCCCTCTCAGTATTATTTTCAACAGAATATACTTGTGCTTGCAATGTGTGTCGTCATTTATCTTATTTATTGCTAAGAAATCACCGGGAAGAAAGTTATCACTTAAGGATTTGTAGGTTATCCTCAATTCCTTGGCACTACTTTGGATTTTGTGTAGACTATTGCTAGTGGATTATTTCTCCTAATGTTCACATTTCACACTTTTTTTCATGTCAATCAGTTCTTAAAATATCCTAGCTAGGATTAAATTAGTATCATTGTACATTTTTATTCATAGTTGCATTTCATTTAGATTCATAAACATAGATTACAATAGTTGAGCTATAACTAGAGAGTTCATCATTCTAATAGAGGAAGCTTTAATTGGGCCGTTTCAGTGGGTGAATATATGAAGTTGACATGGGACATCTATTGGTGTCAATATACATCTAAACCTAAACAACATTAAAATCCCATCTACCACCTCATATGCATACATATCTCCTATGAATACTACGAGAGGGTTCTTTTGTTGTTCTTTGCTTAACTAATAATAATTTTTTTTGCACTCCTAAAGAGTTCACACCAACTAAATACAACTAAGGAGAAATCATTTTCAAGACTGGAAATCCCCATGTCATTTTTGTGTACTATGCTCCAACACATAATAGATATTTTAGTAGTCTTCTTTGCCATGTGTCAAACTTGATTTAGTTAATCTTTGAGGAAATACCAGTCACACAATTTTTTTTATTTTTATTTTTATTTTTATTTTTTATTTTTTATTTTATTTTTTATTTATTTGTTTATTTATTTATTTATTTTATTTATTTATTTATTTTTATTTATTTATTTATTTATTTATTTATTTTTCCTGTGTATGTTATATTATTTCCATGAATACCCCCATTCCTTGTACATTGCATTGAGCATAACACCCTTGAAAATCAATTTGGGAAATATTTTACATCCATTTTTTTATGGTCTTCATCACATGATTTTCATTTATAGTGGTTTTGCAGTACATGGTGGTTCAACCCATGGTTTTGTAATTCTAGTTAAAGAAATATGATTGTATTGTAATCCAGAATAAATGTATTGGTGGTTTTTGGATGCTAAGGAATATACATATTGTAAAAAATAGATATACTGAAAAATATTTTTGATTTTCCTGATTTGGGTTTCTAGGATAAAATCATTGTGTCAATATTTGTGTGCGTCATTACATCTTTTATTTTTAATTATTAAGAATATGTTTGAAACAGTTAATTGTATAAGGTTAAAACCTACATTTGGTATCAAAGTAGTCTTGGATTCAAGGGGAAAGTTTTTGAGCTAAGGGGTTTGTCTCGAGCCTATGGTAGACCCTGATATTTTGGAAGATATACTAAATTGATTCTTGTGGTAAAAGGAAATGTCAAGCAATTCAAATATAGAGATAAAAAAATTCAATGGGTAGACTTTTGAGACGTGGAAGCTAAAAAGGACGATCTATTAGTGGAAAAAGATAAGTCGATCATTATGAATTATGGTATTACACCAATAAGGATGATGACAGAAGATTGGACCAAATTGTATTGGAAGGAAAATAACATAATACTTGTGTCTGTAAGATTCAACGTTATTATTTTTTTCGAGTGAGGCTATAGTAAAGACATTAGAAAACAAGTTTAGGGATTTCTATTAGTCTAAGTCTTTGGTGAGAAAATTTTTCCTATGGAAGAAGTTGCATAACTTGAGTATGAAGGATGAATACTTGGTGAAAGAACATCTGGATGCCTTCAATAATTTGATAATTTAGTTATTAGTTATTGATATTAAGATTTCAAATGAATATAAGTGTATTACTTTATTGTGCTCCTTAGCAAAGTCATGGGATATTCTAGTTGCTACGATAGGTAGTAATGTAACTACTTTAGGTTTTAATGAAATAGTCTCATCCTTGTTATTGGAGGAGATGATATGGAAAAAAATGGAAAGATAGAATGCAAATGCCTTGTCTATAGGAAGATGCTCCCATAATAGAAATACAAATAAGTCATGCAAATGCCTTTTCCATAGGAGGATGCTCCCTCAATAGAAATAAAATTAGTCCTTAAATGGGAGATATAAGTCTAGAGGAAGATCCAAATCTCTAGAAAAAATCGTAAAGGTATGTTTGAGATACGGAAAAGAGGGCCATTACAAGAAATATTATAGATCCAAAGTTGATGAGAAATGGAAGGAATGTGATGATTCTCCTTTCATAGAAGCAAAAACCTCCTCAAAATAAGGAGGGGATGTGTACTTGGCTTATTCAAGTACACATGTATATCATGAGGTGTGGTTGGTCGACTTAGGTGTATCATTTCATATGACTCTTCGTAGGGAGTGGGTTTGCAACTATGAAACATATGGTGACTATGGTGTTTTCCTAAGAGAGAACTTAGAAATAAAAATCATAGGAGGAGGAAAATTCAAGCTAAGTCTCATGGGTGGAAGGATTAGAACACTTATTCATGCTCTTCACATTCAAGGAAAGGAAAAAAAGTTTATTTTTATAAGCAAGATAAGAAATGCAGTTGTAAAAACATGGTTTGAAAATGATACTTGTAGGATGATTCAAGGAGAAATGGTATTATTGGGGGCAGTTTGGATTGGAATTCTATATAATCTAATGGGAAGCACTGTTAGTTATGGGTGCAATAATTTCATTGTTCTTGAGACTAGAGAGGAAGAAGGAAAAATTCCTATAATATTTGGAGAAAAGTCTATGTTGTGGGATCAAAGATTGAAACATATTGGAGAGAAGGGATTTCTAGTACTATGATGTTAATGGTATAGTTTAAGCTATGTCTAATTTCTCTATATATTTTGATTTTTTTGAAAATTGTTTATATGGGAAATAAAATCGGGTAAGATGCTCCTCTCATGCTATGAAGGTAGAGGGAATATTACAGTTGATGCATAATGATGTGTTTGGATCTATGTTGGTTCCATCACTGGGTAAATCTACGCATTATATCACATTTATAGACGACTTCTTGAACTAAGTGGATTTTGGTGGCCACTCGCCTATTCAACTTGGACCCCCACCACTGTGTCTTTTAGTTTCCTTAATTGTAGCACAATTCACTATTTTTGGCAGTTTTTCAGGTCTTAAACTTCTAGAGCCATTTAGATGCCTTAAACAACATTTTTTTGGAAAACAGATAAACTTGTAGCAATAGGTAGGGGTATGCAGTTGAAAGTTGTAGTCCTCTAATAGATATTTCTAACAAGGTATCATACACGTCAAACGAAGATCGTATGTCAAAGTTACGACCCTAGGAATTCGATGTACCAACTAACCCCAACGAGGCCCACAAACTCTTGGTGCTTCATCTCTTAGGGTTAGGGTTTTGTATGTTTAAGGTTTTCCATTATTTCTTAATAATAAAAATGCCTTTGAGCCTCATTGTAATACATTTCAAAAGGAATGTACCTTCCACATCTCTTCTCAGAGATAAGCTACCATCGCTCGAGCTAGTTTATTTTCATTATGCATGTAAACAATTTTCAGTACTTTGTTCTTAATGAATTGATTATTTTTTTTCATTGTAGCTCTGTGTTTCTGCTTATATTTTTATTTCATTTTGTTCCCTATTAAATTTGGATCAGTGGTATTAGAGCGGTCTTCTCTTTCTTTGTTTTTTTGTGCATGTCCCCAATGAGGTCGAGGTATAAGGAGTTGGGACTTGAACTGGTTGAGACTTTGCAAGACCGTCCTTGCCGACACTAATGGCTTCCCATGGTGGAAGAAAAGAAAGATGAGTGAGCATGAGATACTATCAAACTATTGCTTGAAGAAGCCATCGAGCAGTAAAGGAAAGAGACGATACTTTGCCCAAATCCTTTGGTGAATTCCCACAAACAATGCATCTTCATCTAAAAGTAACTTCATCCGGAAGCCGTTTTCAGAGCCTTTTTTTTGAATCAGCATAATTTTTCGAGATATTTCCATTGAAACACTTAGTTTCAACATCTAAAACTTCAGTTTATGTTGAAATGGAAATTCCATGACAAGTTATTCTTGACAGCACCAACTACTTGCAATGGCGGTCCTGCGTTGTGGATTTATTTAGAAGTAAAAGTCTTTACAAAATAGCCTCGGGCCAAGAAACTAAACCTGAAGATGAAGATAAGGCAACCAAATAGGAAAATAGGCAAGATCAAGCACTGGGTTAATAGGGGTATCTATTCCTCCAGACCTTAGATTCCATATTGCAGAACTTGATACCCCTAATGAAGCAATGAAACAACTTACTAAAGTTTTTGGAATTAAAAATGAGATTAGAGCCCATCAACTCGAAAATGAGTTGCTTACGTTGGACCCCAATAATTTTTCTTCCATTGAATATTTTTTGTCCAAGTTTAAGACCCTTAGATTTCCCTTGGAAGGTTTTAAGGTTAAGAAAGAATATGTTAGCCTTATCTATTCCATTCTTACTAAGTTGGGACCAACTTTCTTTGTGTTTGTTTCCACCTTCCATTCTACTAGAGAAGCATTTATTTTTCAAGGACAAGACTACAAGTCCCCCTCTTTTGATGGCTTTCGTGATTCTTTAATAAGAGAACAAGAAAAACTCTTACATCATGGTCTTCTTAATCTTGGAAACTCTTCTAAGAAAGCCTTAGCCGCCCAGCAGCAACCAAATTCAAAGAATCCTAAGAAGCAGTATCCTAAAAAGAATGGTCCTAAACCAAACAAGGGTCCTAAGCAATTTCAGCCTTAAAATGAAAAATCATTTCAACAAAATGATAAGGCAAATAAAAACAAAGGGAAGAAGACTGATAGACATTGCCACTTTTGTAATCGAGATGACCACTTAGAATCCAAATGCTTTAAGAAGATGGAAGCCTTGGAAGCAACAATGAAGAAGCATAACATCCATTTGGAGCACTCTTCAACTTCAACTTCATCTTCAAGAATTGCACTTTCTGCATGTGGTTGTCAAGCATCTCGGTCTGGTTATGCACTAAATGTATCTTCTTCTTCTCATTCTCATGAGTGGCTCATTGATTATGGAGCTTCTTATCACATGGAAAAAAACAAAGCCATGTTTTCTTCTTTAAATGATTGTAACACCAAAAATATATATTTTGGTGATGATAGATCTCTTAGTGTTGTAGGGACTGGAACTATTCATCTAGACAATGGTCAATTTAATGATGTATTATGTGTTCCAAGCTTATTCTAAAACCTTCTATTTGTATATCAGATAACTCATTTAGGTGAAGCTAAAATCGTTGAATTTTCACCTCACGATGTTGTAATTAAGGACCTAAGAGATCCTAGACATATTTTAGCTACTGGCATTGTTGATGATTCTACAAGGTTTTATAAGTTTAACAACTTTGGGTCATCAAATCTTCCCTCGGTATTTGTTGCTCATAATGATGAAGTGAGCAAACTTTGGCATGAGCGATTTGGTCACTTAAACTATTGCTCCCTTCAAAATCTATGTAAAGAAAATATAGTGAGTTGTTTCATTGATACTCCTAATGAAGAAATGAAACAACTCACTAAAGTTTTTCGAATTAAAAATGAAATTAGATCCCATCAAATAAAAAATGAGTTGCTTACATTGGACCCTAATAATTTTTCTTCCATTGAAGATTTTTTGTCCAAGTTCAAGACCCTTAAAATTCTCTTGGAAGATGTTAAGGTTAAGAAAGAAGATGGTAGCCTTATCTATTCCATTCTTACTAAGTTGGGACCAACCTACTCTATGTTTGTTTCCACCTTCCATTCTACTAGAGAAGCTTTTATTTCTCAAGGACAAGACTACAAGACCCCCTCTTTTGATGCCTTTTGTGATTCTTTAATAAGAGAACAAGAAAAGCTCTTATATCTTGGTCTTCTTGATTTTGGAAACTCTTCTAAGAAATCCTTAGCCACCCAACAGCAACCAAATTCAAAAAATCCAAAAAAAATGTATCCTAAAAGGAATGGTCCTAAACCAAACAAGGGTCCTAAGAAATTTCAGCCTCAAAATGAAAAATCATTTCAATAAAATGATAAGGAAAATAAAAACAAAGTGAAGAAGACTTATAGAAATTGCCACTTTTGTAATCGAAATGGCCACTTAGAATCCAAATGCTTTAAAAAGATGGAAGCCTTGGAAGTAGCAATGAAGAAGCATAACATTTATTTGGAGCACTCTTCAATTTCAACTTCATCTTAGGAATAACACTTTCTGCATGTGGTTGTCAAGCATCTCGGTCTAGTTATGCAATAAATGTATCTTCTTTTTCTCATTCTCATGAGTAGCTCATTGACTTTGGAGCTTCTTATCACATGGCAAAAAACAAAGCCATGTTTTCTTTTTTAAATGATTGTAACACCAAAAATATATATGTTGGTGATGATAGATCTCTTAGTGTTGTAGGGACTGGAACTATTCATCTAGACAACGGTTAATTTAATGATGTATTATGTGTTCCAAGCTTATCCTGCAACCTTCTATCTGTATATCAGATAACTTATTCAAGTGAAGGTAAAATCGTTGAATTTTCACCTCATGTTGTTGTAATTAAGGACCTAAGAGATTCTAGATAGATTTTAGATATTGGCATTGCTGATGATTCTACAAGGTTGTATAAGTTTAACAACTTTGGGTCATAAAATATTCCCTCGGTATTTGTTTCTCATAATGATGAAGTGAGAAAACTTTGGCATAAGCGATTTGGTCACTTAAACTATCGCTCCCTTCAGAATCTATGTAAAGAAAATATGGTGATAGGTCTTCCAATGGTATCTTGCAGAGATGGTGTTTGTTCCAGATGTGTACTCGGAAAACATCATCGGGATAGTTTTGAAAAACGTTCCTCTTGGCATGCCTCAACCCCTTTACAGCTTGTGCATAGTGATTTATGTGGTACACTTCCAGTTGTTTCATTCTCTAGCTACAAGTATTTCTTAACTTTCATTGATGGTTTCTCCAGACGACTTGGGTATACTTCTTAAAACTCAAGAGTGAAGTATTTAACATGTTCTTGGCCTTTAAGGCCTTTGTTGAAAAACAATCTGGACATCAAATTCTTAAGCTAAGATCCGATAACGGCAGAGAATATGTTAACAAAAAATTCATCAAATTTTGCACTGAGAATGGAATTCAAATGCAACATACTGTTCCATATACTCCACAACAAAATGGTGTAGCTGAAAGGAAGAATCACACCTTAAAGGAAATGGCTAATTGTATGCTTCAATCTAAAGGACATAGTCTTAATTTTTGGGCAGAAGCAATTAACTGTGCAAATTACATAGTAGATCGCACTCCTACTAAGGTTTTAAAGAATATCACTCCAAAAGAAGCATGGAGCTCAATCAAACTAGATGTAAGTCACTTTCATGTTTTTGGAAGTGAAGCATGGGCTCATATTCCAGATGAGAAACGTAAATATTTAGAACCTAAGAGTGAAAAATGTATTTTTGTTGGATATTCTGAATATGTCAGAGGATATAGAATTATTCCACTTAAGTCCAAAAATGTTATCATTAGAAGAGATGTAGAGTTTGCAGAAAATATATCGGCCTACGAGCCTAGTTCAGAAGATGTGCCACCTCTCTCTATCCATTCTACTTTTGAAAATATTTCTTCTTCAAATGATGACAATGAGGATGACAATCCTCCTCCACCTTCTTAGGATCCTCCTTTAGCTCCTCAACTTCCAAAATGGGTCGTTGCTTCTCGGGATGCAGCAGGTGCTCTTGCCAGTGATCCTACAGATCAACGACGTACACGTTCTCAGTTCGATAGAGCCTCTTCTTTATTGGCTTAAGCTTCAACGAATTATGATCTTGACACCTTTGCAGAAGCTTCAGGCCATCCAGATTGGGATGCAACTATGAATGAAGAATATCATTCATTATTGGCAAATGATACATGGGATCTGGTTCCTCTTCCAAAGGCACGAAAATTTGTTAGATGCAAATGGGTTTACAGAACCAAGTATGGACCAAATGGAAAAGTTGACAAACATAAAGCTTGTCTTGTTGCTAAGGGTTTTCACAAGTTGAAGGCATTGACTATACTGAAACCTTCTCCCCTGTTGCAAAAATGAACTCTATCCACCTTGTTCTTTCCCTTGTTGCTTCTTTCAAATGGGAAGTCCATTAGATGGATGTTAAATTTGCCTTCTTACATGGGAACTTGCATGAAGAAATCTATATGGAACAACCTACTAGCTTTATACAAATAGACTCTAGTCTTTTATGTCGACTTAAGAAATCCCTTTATGGTCTCAAGCAAGCCCCTCGGGCTTGGTATGCCAAAATGGATAGCTTTCTTTTAGAAACTGGCTTTTCTAGGTGTCATTCTGACAATATTGTCTACACTAAGAAAGTGGGAAAGTCTCTTATCATTCTTGTTATTTATGTTGATGATATTATTCTCACTGGTAGTGATCCCAACCTTATAAACCATGTGAAGTCCAACCTTAAAAAGAAGTTTGATCTGACAGACTTAGGACACTTGCATTATTTTCTTGGTCTTCAAGTCTTGCAATCCAAGGCAGGTTTTTCTCTTAACCAATCCAAGTATGCATGTGATCTTCTACACCATTTTCACATTGAAGATAAGCCAACCCCTTCTCCCTTTTAGTCTAGAGCCAAACTTTTAGTGACTTTACTTCCCCTGAAGTTGATGCTACCTTATACCGTCAACTTGTAGGAAAATTTTGTATTTGACCCATACTCGTCTCGACCTTTCCTTTGTTGTTGGCCTTATTGCTTGGTTTATGAAAAACACACATGAAAGTCATTGGAAAGCAGCTAAAAGAATACTTCATTATGTTTGAGGTACAGTTCAGTTTGGGATTCATTACAGTGCAGAAGCATCTCCTCTATTGGTTGGTTTCACTGATTACAATTGGGCTAGTGACCCTGATGATCAGAAGTCTACTACAGGTTATGTGTTCACTCTTGGTTAAGGACCTATTACATGGGCTTGCAAGAAACAAAGTGCCATTTCTCTGTCTTTAGTAGAAACAGAGTATCGTGATGCCATAGAAGCTAGTAAGGAAGCCTCGTGGCTTCGTCAGATCCTGTTAGAGTTTGGCTTTCAGTAGCAGCATCCGGCTACACTTTGGTGTGATAATCAAAGTTCCATTCAACTATGCAAAGATGCAGTCTAATATCAACACAAAAAACACATTGAACTGCACATGCACTTCATCACAAAGCTCATTCATGACCATGTTCTTGAAGTTTAATATTGTTCAACAAATGATCAAGTTGCAGACATCTTTAAAAAGGCTCTCACAGAGGCGAAGTTTACGAAACTTTAATTTATGGTTGGAGTTCAGGAAATTGTCACTAAAGGGGGATATTCTCTAATGCCTCCTTCCTTCTTCTATTGTGTCATATTTTTACATCCTTCAATCTTATCCCAAGTTGTTCTTAAGGGGGGATGTTAGGATATTCTGACACATAGGAAATAGTTATGTATAACTTGGTCTAGTATAGAGTTAGGTAAAGTGTGTTTCTTTACTATGTACTTTTGTAACTTACAATCTGACGGTCACGATATGTAGTGATCTAATGGTTTATTCTCTCCTCGGTATTACCGACACTTGATCCGTGGCTTAACACTTGATTCGTCCATGATCTCTATTTAAAGAGCATGGAGGGTCATTTATAGGGTAACCGTTCATGAGAGAAGTTTATGTAAATCTTCATTCTTTTATTAATGAATTTCCTAAAGTGGCCACGTTGGCTCAGGCCATGGACTGTTTCCCTCTTTGAGGGTTTTAACCATGTCAAGAATACTGGTGTATTGATTTGTGATCTGTTTGTGAGTGGTGTCCTTTGGTGTTTTGTTTGAGGAAATTACCCTGTAAATTCCTATAATAATCACATTGAGGAATTATTTCCTTGACCAGAATGGAGGTATGTCATGAAGTGTTAATGGTATATAAGACCAAATTCACTTTTGAAGGTGTCATTGAGCATCATAAGGTTTGTTTGGTCACAAAAATATTGCAAATATGAGTTCTATTTGATTGATACTTTCCCTTGCTACTCATTTTGGATGGAAAATTCATGAGATGGATGTTAAAGTGCATTTGTTAATGGAGACTTATTTGAAGAAATTTACATGGAGACTTATCTGAAGAAATTTACATGGAGGAATCCCCTAGTTTTGTGATAAATTCCAACCTTGTTTTTTAAGTGCAAAAGTCATTGTACGGTTTGAAGCAAACCCCCTAGACTTTTCCTACTAAGATCGATTGTTTCTTTCTCAATATTGGGTTTAAATGCTATGAATTTGATAACAATATTTATTTATTACAAAGTAATGGTGATATTTTGCTCATTGCTCTATGGCTTGATGATTCATAAAATAATTGGAAACAATATTGATTAAATTCTTTGATTGAATATTTGACTTTCTAACACATTTGAAATGATAGATCTTGATATTATACATTTCTATCTTGGTCTCCAAGTCTTACAATTACATAATGGTTTCTTAATACCTTAATATAAATATGTATTGGACCAATTGAAACAATTTAAGATGGAAAATTGTAAGCCATGTGATACAACTTTTCAACTAGGTATTGAGTTAAGTAAATAATGTTAATCTTTGAAAGTTGATGCTAACCTTTGCTGCTAGTTGGTTAGTATCCTTAATTACTTAACTCATAGTTATCCTTTGTTCTTAGTGTGGTATCCCAATTTATACAAGATCAATGAGAAATCCACTAAAAATTGTAAAATTAATTATTTGTTACACTAAGGGCACATCTCATTTTGATATCGAATACTATCAATGTTCAAATTCATTGGTTGGGTTCATTGACTCCAACTAGGTGTTATGAGGACTAATCACAAGTGTGGACACAAGAAATCTCCATAGGTTTCCAACAAAACCTAGTAACAAGCAAACAATCAAGCTAATTCCTTCCCTAAATCTATCTTTTCTTGAATCATAAGCTAATAAGGTGAGAAAATGAAATTCATACCTTATTATGACATGCTTGATGAGGATACCCCTTTGTGCTTCAATGCAACTCCTCCATGCTTGAATCCAGGCCTGTACACATGTAAACAACAAAGGATCAATGGCATATGCAACATAAATGATTTAATAATTCAAACTAGTGATCAAGGAGATTAGTAACAAAAATCATTCCAATGGACAAATAGAAATAACATAAACCATCCATGAAATTCATCAATTAATCCTTTAAAAAATGTAGTGAGAAAAAACACTTGTTTGTATTAATTTCATCAACATAAAAGAGCTACAAAATGTGTGCCTTGATGTTGTGAAGATCCTCCCATTGATCTAATTCCTCTCCAAGAATGATAAACTCTCCAACCTAATTTCTCCAGCATAAAATTATTCTCAGCAACCTCCTCCAAAATCCCCTACCTATGGCTTGATTAATAGGCCAAAAGGAAGTAGTTTGATATCCTTAGTCTAAGGATGAGATCCACTAAAAGAGGAATAGGGGTTCCTTGAAGAATGCAGATTAGCTCCATCAAAAATGAGTTTTTGCTCGAATAAACATGAGTTTGAGGCTTTCTATTGGGAATGATTCGCCCAACAATGTTTCTAGATCTCACTTTTTATTGAGTAATGTGCACACTTTTTAGTGGGCAGACAGAGTGCACATCTGCACAGGGTACAATGTCAATAACTATGTATGCATAGAAACTGACTAGAAAACTGCGCAGGAGACTAAACATAGGTTTATGGACCATGTTTCCTAGAAGTTACACTTTATTCAAGGTATATAAGTTGTTTACTTGCAAGGGAATGCTTTATGATACTTGGATGGATGGTGAGAGACCCAATTTGATGATCATTTGTCATGGTGACAAAATGAAGTGTAACCAATTGCCCCCTAAAGTGCAAAGTCAAAAAATTTTGAGGACTGAAGTACTTTATCATATCAAGGATTGGATCAGAGATCATGGTTGGAAACTTGTGACAGTCAATCAAGGATTACAATGCAATATAATAATCATTATTGGGGTAGGCATTTCCATACTCAGAGTGTTATAGATCTGATATGACAATATAAGATAATAGAGATAAACCCAAAAATAAGATCGAAATAGATAGAAATGCTTCTTTATTAATATCAAACCCTTAAGGTAGGGAAACACCATACATTCACTCCTTAAGGAAGGAGAACACTCCACAAGCCATATGCCTATTCATACAATATTCCTTAACATCTCTCAATGTGGAGTCTCTAGCCTCTATATAGGCCTCATACATACAATACCATTGGTCATTACCATGGTTCCCTCAATACCATCTATCTAATACCATGGGCTTATTACATTATTGCTAACTACTTGTGGTACCTTACATGATACAGGTTAACCATCTTATTTATTTCTATTGCCCATCCCATTATTATTCCATTGGGTACCTCCCTTTGTACCCCATATTATACCCCCTAGGTATACTACATTCCACCCCCCTTAACATGTTTTGTCCTCGAAACATGGGAAGAACACAAATAATAAGATCTACTCAAAAGAGTAGTCCACTGGTACTATGCACATGCATCTAACCATCCAAGGGAAAGGTGAACCCTCAATCCAGCTAGTGCCTCGCTCGCTTGAGATGGAAGTTGACCAGGCAGCTCTTTTGTGTTGATGTGTAGTAGGTGGATCGTCACTCCTCTTTATCTATCATGTGGGGGTTGTTGTCCTTGTGGCTAATTCGTTGCCATCTTGTTGGTTGTTTTCTTGCGGGGTGATGTGGGTGGTGATCTGCTAAAGTTTTAACCAATAGTGGAGCTTGAGTGGTATCTGGTACATGTTGTGGTGCTTGCTATTGTTTCTTATCTTCCAATATTACTTCAACCACCGAGTCCTCATCTGATGTATTAGTACCTGTAACCTTTTCTGCTTCAACTTCTGTTTGTGTTTGATTTTCGATCATCAAAGACTCATCATCTGATGTGTAAGTGTCTTTAGAGTTTGTGCTTCTGCCTCCATAGTCTCTGCTTGGGTCTTAATGGAAATATCCTGCAATGTAATTTTCTTCTTTTTATACTAGAGCTTTAGGAATTTCTTCTGCACGTTAATATTGGCAGTACCCATAGATTCCATCCAAGGATATCCTAAAACAACATCCATGTTATCCATATCTGAAGTGTAAAAATCATAATGCAACACATACTTATCCATTGAAAGCTTCAAATCTTTATAAACTTGCACATCCTCATCATTAACCTGTGTGTTTTCAATGTGTTTCGCTGGCACTTTCAATTTTTTTACCAAATTGACATCTATGAGATTTTTCTTGCAACTAGGATTTATAGACACAATGATCTTCTCCTTTTGAATCAATCCATGAACTTGCAATAAGGAGATACCAGCAGAAAATAACCCTTTAGGTTTCTTGGTTTGCTTCTTTCCTGTAAAAATAAAATCCTTGCTAGGTTGTGTGCCTATCTGTGTGAGCTTATTAAGAGGACCCACAAAATTAGATTTACAGTCAAAGTGGTCACAAATAGATTTTGCCAACATCTACCAAGTAGTTGTCCTTGGATGACATTTTTGATGACACTGCCACCGTTGCCATCTTTTGTGGTCCAAGTACATGATTCCCACACTCAGCTGAGTCGCATCATCTATGATGTGATTCAATGTGAAATATTTTTCCATTTGTGCTAGCCATGTGGCTGGATGGGAGCCATCACAAAAAATTTTGGCAAAAATTTGAAATGGCCACAATTCCGTCAATATTTCTCAGAATCCCTATTATGACCTATTTTCGGAAATGGAACAACCATTCTACATCTTCCCATGTGGTAAGCATATAGATTTAGGCACTGGAATTTTAGATCTACACTGCAATTGTCCCGCCGTCGCAAAAAATATCTTAAAAAAGAGCCGATTTTAAATCAGCGATATCTCCTTCATTCGGACTCCGATTTGACTGATATTTTTTTTGAACTTGGGTATTTTTTCAAAAGAAATCCAGATTTGCAATTATATTCTTTAGATTGTGCACTAGAACATATAGATCTGTGCCGCAAACCCGCCGACCCGAAAAATGTCTGCAACCCAACTGATTTTTAAATCGTCAATATCTCCCTCATCTGGACTCCGATTCAACCTTTTTTTTTTTTTTTTTTTTTTTTTTTTTTAACTTGGATATTTTTTCACAAAGAATCCAGATATCCAATTATATTTTGCAGATTTTTCACCAGAATGTACATATCTTCTCCACAAACTCGCCTCCTTGAAAAATGTTTGCCACCCAACTGATTTTTAAATCAACAATATCTCCCTCATTTGACTCTGATTCAACCAATTTTTTTTTCAAACTAAGTATTTTTTCATCAAAAACTTAGATCTACAATTAGATTATGAATATTTTGCCCCAAATCATACAGATATGATCTACAAATTTGCCACCCTGAAAAATGTCTACAACGCCACTGATTTTTAGATCAGTGATATCTCTTTCATCTGGACTTTGATTTGGCCGATTTTTTTTTGAACTTGGGTATTTTTTCATAAAGAATCCAGATCTACCATTAGATTTTGCCCCAAAACGTACAAATATGTTATGCAAACACGCCGCTCTAGAAAGTTCCTGCAAAAAATTAAAAAAAATTCTCCACTTTTGCCCAAGAAAGTGCTCTGATACCACTTGTTATAAATCTGATATGAAAATATAAGATAATATAGATAAACCCAGAAATAAGATAGAAATAGATAGAAATTCTTCTTTATTGATCAAAACCCTTAAGGTAGGGCAACACTTGTTATAGATCTGACCTGCAAATATATGAAATGATACCAATATACCCAATCACTGTAGATAAAACTAGAAATGACAAGATCTGAATATAGATAAATGCTTCTTTATTAATATCAAACCCTTAAGATAGGGCAACACCATACATTCACTCCTTAAGGAAGGAGAACACTCCACAAGCCATATGTCTGTTGATACAATATTCCTTTACATCTCTCAATGTGGAGTCTCTAGCCTCTATATAGGCCTCATACGTACAATACCATGGGTCATTACCATGGTTCCCTCAATACCATATATCTAATACCATGAGCTTACTACATTATTTCTAACTACTTGTTGTCCCTTACATGATACGGGTTAACCACCTTATTTATTACTATTGCCTATCCCATTATTATTCCATTGGGTACCTCTCTTTGTACCCCATATTATCCCCCCTAGTTATACTACACAGAGTAAAGATAACTCGATGAATCAATAGGGAAATACATCATGTAAAAGTAGATATAGGATGGATGCAACCATCAAACATAAAAATCTTTGTATAATAATGAATACAAAACTCCTCGTAGCCTAGATGGATGAAACTATATCTAGTGTCTTGATCTCCATCTCTTGATCCATAGTACGAATCTAACCATGTGAGTAGATGTCTTGAATTTGAACATGGAAGAAACCACTTGATTATTGGTCAATGATGTGAACCATTAACAAGTGCAAGAGAAACCACCATTAATGACAATGGTCCTCAAGGTACTTTCAGTACAATCTATAGAGTGTGAAAATACGATATGAAGTTGAACACTCATAGAATCGTTTGATCGAAGGCCAATTATGAAAACCTATCATCGAAGATGAGAAACTTGCCATTAAGGCATGGAAGCTCCAAGGTACTAAAAAGGGTTTCTAGATCAACTTCCTAGATAATGAATTGAAGTCGATAGGAAGCGACTTGTCGCAGGAGGGCCTATGACATGAAAATCAATGTCGAGTTTTGAAGAATATTTTGCAAGGACTGACTTAGGGATGGATGACGCAATTGAGGGCTAAAAATTGCAAGGTAATTTGAACTGAGGTTTAGACTTCTCTTGAACATATTGGCGATATGAAAAATAACTTGGCAACATTTGACTCAATGATAATACTCAAAACCAATTGAATACTTTCAATGAGGCTCAATTAACTATGAGACAAATGGATTCCCCAACCCAAACAGATATGTGACAGAGTGTTATGTTCAAGAGCGACATACTGCTTGGAATACAAGAAATGAACTTTTCTTCTCAATTTTCCCCAACATTACTGGCAAATACCTCTTTATTTTTTACAAGATTGAGGAGGATAACATATGCTTGATCTGTAAGCTCCTCCTTCAGATGAGTCCTTCGAAGTATTTTTAATGAACCCTAAAAAGAAATGATTTAGTCTTGTCATGCTTAACGAGTCATGTACTATTTAGATTTTACGAGTCCAGTAAAGGGGTAACTCGATGTCATTTTCATATTTAAAGAGTTTGAAAAGGCTTGAAAATAAAACTTATTCAATTCTTTCAACGTAAATTTTAACAAGCCTAGAGAAAGTAGTGCTTGATGTTTTTTAGTTTTTAGGGAGTCAGGAGAAAAACATAAGTAAACTCCACAACATCCTTTTTCATAAATTTAATCTCTCAAGCCTGGAAAAGGGTAAAATAATGTAGGAGAGAACTCTATTGACCATGATTATTCAACGTATACCTTTTTTGTAAATAGTCTGGTTCAGTCCATAAAAGGGTTAAACTTATATTGAATAGACGATTGTTCATTTACTTTTACAAGTTCAAACAATCAAGTACTCGATGAACTTTTCATGTTTAGGGAGTCTGAAAAGGGTGTAAATAGAACTCATTGTTTCACTTTTTCATAAGTTTTAGCGAGTCCAAAAAAGTGATAAAAATTTACTCATATCACTGACTCTCAATTTAATTAACAATTAGGGAAAGACGAAAAGAACTCGACATTTTCATGTACATTTTACGAGCATGAAAACATAGAAAAATAAGCTCAAGATTTTCCAGAGTTTAACGAGTCTTGAAAATAATAACCGAAATGGAATCGAATTAGGTTTTATTTTTACACAAGCTTGAAACATAGGGAAAACTTTGCTTGAGAGTGGTTTCATTTTTAAAAAAGATTGAAACAGAGAGGAAACTATGCTTGAGGGTGGCTTCATTTTTACATAAGCTTGAAATAGAGAAAATTGTGCTTGAAAGTAGTTTCATTTTTACACAATATTGGAATAGAGAAAATTGTGATTGAAAGTGGTTTTCATGCCCCGAACATAATGGCTGCAAGGGCACATGCCTCCCAAAATCCATTTCATTCACCTAAGTATACTATAGGTTACTAATAGGTGGATGTAATGAAGGCTTGTTTACAATACTAGATAAAAGACTCGACTTAACATTTACGAGATCTAGTTAAAGAATCACCTCAAATAGGGGAGGATCTGTTTAATTTTTTAACGAGCTTGACACAAGAAAATAATTATGCTCATAGTGACTTGTTTCATTTTTTAACGAGGTTGACATAGTAAAAGAGCGATCCTCAGAGAACCTATTTCATTTTTCAATGAGGTTGACACAGTAAAAGAATTATTCTCATAAGGATTTGTTTGATTCAGATTTAAACATGAATGCAAAAAATTATAGAGATAACCATAAACACAGAGTTGCAGCGGAAATAATACTTCATTTCATTAATGTAAAACACTGAAATATGATTACAAGCATAAATGGAAATAAACTAGTTAGGGCGATGGTAGCTTATCTCTAAGAAGAGATGTGGCAGCTACATGCCTCTGAACTACCTTACAATGAGGCTCAAGGGCCTTTTTATTAATGAACAATAAGAGAAAACCCTAAATAACCAAAACCATAACTCGAGGAGATGTAACACCAAGAGTTTATGGGCCCCGTTGGGGTGCGTTGGATAGTGATCAGGAGCTCAAGACCAAGTGTCAAAAATGCTCAATTTTGAAATTGATTAGAATTGGTTTGAACCTAAATGACCAGATAGAGCTCATCCTCCTGATTCCGGTGCCATGAACGGTTAGAAAAACGGTCTCCATATGAGGAAGTTATGCCAAAAACAAAATCACCCAATGACCCTTAATTTTTTTTGTTGAAATTTTTCAAAAAATAAATAAATAAATATATATATATATATATATATATATATATTCCACAGAACATTCCTTTCTGGGGAGCGAATGGCAGGCTCAGAGGTCGTCACATACGCATATATAAAACTATTGGCATTGGTGAGTTTTGAACATGAGACCTCTCGCTTACAAGTCAAACATCTAACCAATGAGCCACATTGGTAGAATTTGAAAAGGGTTTGACATAAACTTTATTTAAGTTTAAGTTTGATATTTAGCGGGGCTCAGAGTGGGCCAGCTCCCATATTATATGACCGTGGCGCCAAAATCGTGGGCTTAAGCCCCCAAACCACCGGAAGAAACAAAACGATTACCGCATAGTTTGATGCAACGTGTTCACATTGCATATAACACATAGTTAACGTGGTGTTATCCCGAACGGTCCAGTGCTAAATCCTATGCAAAACTGCCGTTCCCATCAACCATTCACATGCGCAATAAATATAACTACAGTTAAAGCCAAATGTAACCGTCCATTTAGCAGTGGAACTGGAGGAAAGCCAAATTTGGGCGGTTCCACCATATTTGGCAGGCCTATCTGGACTCCAATTTTAGTTCACTGGAGTTCTTATAGGGGCAACTGGCAGTTGGGAGTAAATGGCCATAACTTTGGCTAGGAAATTCCTTTTAGGATGATTTATTTATTTATTTATTTCGGGTCTCTTCAACCATCGGAAGCCATTGGCATAGGTTTCACAACCATTTGAGGTCATTTGCAGGTGTTCTTGCTTCATGGAAGTTCCAGGAGCCACAAGGGCCAAATTAGTTTGGGAGCTGCATTGGGAAGTGTGCAGCCAGTGAATGTGAAACGAAGGTCATTCCTAAAGGTTTTCAGTATTATGAATCCATTTCTACAACTCGTTTTTCCTGTTGAGACATTCTTCTCATTGTTTAGCTTCAGGGAAGCTTTCAGGGCCACCAGGGCCATTTCAGTGATTGAGCCGTGCTAGGCTAGGTTCATCTGTTTAAGGTGAAACAAAAGCCCATTTCGGCTATAAGGAACCTTCTGAATCCAATGATGGTGTTTTTAGAATCATTTGGAGAATTCTAAAGGCCAAGATGCTGAAGAGAAGTTTCAAGTAGCCTAGAGCCATCCATGGGAGAAGGCCTAGATTGGGGATGCAATGCTCATTTTGAGCAAATGAACAGTAATTTGTTTATGTCAGATATGTGCTGGAGACAGTAGTAGAGGTTTCAGAGACATTTGAAGCATTCTAAAGAATTTTGTTCCATTAATAAGCTCAGGGAAGGTTAGTGCACCTACTGAAGGAATCAAGTCCAAGGGAGCCTAGATCTGCCTGCACAAAGTGGACAGCCATGCCAGGGATGTATATGGTTTTTCTCAACCCATAGGTTCAGTCAGTAACCTTTTGGAGTTGAGTGTGGAACTTGTAAAATAATTCAAGCCATAATCCAAAAGATCCAAGTCTAGTTGACTAGAGCTCACAGGAGACGTAGCCCACGAGATTGGTGTGAACTCCTTATTAAATTTGCTGTTATGTGTGACTTTATTTGCTGCCTTATTGTCTGATATATATGTCTAATATCAGATGAAACAAATCAAGTTAAAACACATAAACAAAAGAAAAGACATAAACCTCTTAAACATGTATGTTTACTGAATTGAATACCTTGCTAAGCATTTACAAGTAGTTTTGAATTCAGATCAGACAACAAACTTCTCGGGGTCGCAACTTGGTCATATTATGTCCATTTGACGTGCATGATAACCCATTGGAAAGATCTCTCCGAGGACTACGACAAAAAATATGATTTTAGACAAAAAATCTTTGGTGTTAGATTTCCAAAAAAACATTGTTTAGGGCCTCAAAACGGCTCCGGAAATTTAGGACTCGAAAAACTGCTAAAAATAGTAAACTGTGCTACAATTAGGGAAACTAAAAAAAATGAAAGAAGCAATGGTGGGGGTCCAAGTGGAATTGGTGGGTGGCCACCAATATCCACCTGGATCATTCCTCCCCCCTTAGGAAGCAATGGTCCCCATTGCATTGAGCTCCTCCATGAGATGAGGAAACTTCTGCTGAACTTGGTCCTTGGTGAGCCACTTGCCCTGGTGAAGGACTTGGCCTCCTTTGACAATTCAATACAGTTGGATATTCTGCTGGTGAGTGTGCTTGACCTGTGTGTCCATGATCTGATCAGTTTCATCTTGTTCCATGCAATATGGATTTAACTCTGTGGGTGCGAGTTGTTCTGCAATGTCGAATGTGTCTAGTAATGGTGGAAAGTATGGCCGAAGGTAGTCCACATTGAACATTAGGTGCAGGCCAAGGAATGGGGGACTGCTGAGCTCAAATTCATTGTCTCCCATAGCCTTGGTAATGGTGTAAGGACCATATCAGAGTGGTATGAGTTTCTGATAGGCTCCGGTGAGGTGTTCCTTTTGCAAATGCAACTAGACTTTGTCGCCCACCTGAAACTTGTGTGGCACCAGATGTTGATCATGTCGCTGCTTGTACTTGGCATTTGATTTCTCCAGAATGTCATAGACCTACTGGCGAATATGTTGGATGTGCTCAATGAATTTGTTTCCCTTATTTGTTTCGAACTCGACATGAGCCAAATCTACGTGAGTAGTTGCAAATGGCATGGACACATCAATGGGACATAGTGGCTGGAATCCCAAGCCCACCTAAAAAGGGTTGTGCCCAGTCGAGTTGTGGAGAGCCTGGTTGTAGTTGTGCTAAACATAGGGGAGGCTCTCGTCCCATGTGCATGGATTCTTTGAGTTGTAAATGTGTAGAATGTGTACGATCATCCTGTTGACAACCTTTGTCTGGCCATTAGTTTGAGGATGGAAGGTTGTGGACTTAGTGAGTTTATTATCGGGAAAACTAGTGCCCATTCAGAGTTGCTAGTCCCATTAAGATGGGTAGCTATCTTAGAAAAAAACAAACCAAAGTTACTTGCGTTTTCCTTTATGAGAGATAGATGAGAGAGAAGCAGAGAGTACCAACCTTAGTCTTTTGCTTGTCTCCTTGCTTGTTTCCTCCCTCCTTTGATAGAGCTTCGCCACTCCTTCTTCACTTGTCCCACTGCAAAGAACACCTATAGAGTCAAAGCAGCATAATACCATCAAAGCATAGAGATATATAACCATAAAAAATATAGGATCATATGTATATTAACCATACAAATGCATACACCAATGCAAGATTCAGAAATAGACAAGTATATGGAGGAAAACTCAAATAGCTTTATTGATAGAAGTAGTAGAAGAGAGGATTACAACCCAGCGGTGTGATCTAGCACCATCCTCCCAGCATGAAAGCCCTCTTCACCTCATGAAAAGCTAGATCACCCAACACTATAATGTTTCACAGAGAAACCAACAACACTTCCTTACAAAATACAAAATTCCGGCCTCCTCGATCTCTAGGATGAGGGATCCATATATAGATATTTGCAAGTGGATGAGTCAGCTTCTGGGATTTTGATTAGTGTCATTTCAGTGATAGTTCTTGGTTCCACTTGGAGATTTCATGATCTCTTACTCGTCCCTGGGTGAATTCAGAGAGGCAAGTGTTAAATGAGCAATTTCTAGAAGATTCTCTAGGTTTCCACCTAGCAAACTGCCTCTGCCATTTGTCTGCTCTCGCTCATCGCACCCTACAGAAGGGCCTCTTAGTATGCATCGCACCCTTTGCATGTGACAAGTGAGATGCATCGCACCCTCAACATGGAGCAATTTGTATGGTCCAATTTTGACCAGTTCTGAGCAATTTTTTTAGGGAGAACTTCTGCGAAATGATGTAATCAGTTGACCTTGTTCCTTTAGGGTATGAAACAACACTTTTAGGGGTTTATAAGCCCTTGGTTTATGGAAATATGTTATTGGGGTTGCAGTGCCCAAATATGTCTATAACAGAGTTTGGTGTCCAGCATCGACCAGAGACTGGACCAAATGTACTAAGGAACCTACTGTCCCGATCTGAGATAATAGACTATGGGATCCCAAAGTGTACCCACACTCGTTCAAAGAAGAGTTTAGCAGTGGCTTCTACTATGATATTATTCTTGCAGGCCGCCATAATGGCCATCTTCGAGAACCTGTCGAGGACCACAAAAACATAGTCGTTTCCATGCTTAGTGGAAGGAAGGCCTAACATGTAATCCATGGAGATGGATTCCCAGGGTCGAGTAGGGGTAGGCAATAGGGTATAGATGCCTTGCTTCTTGATGGTCAGTTTGACAATGGCATAGGAAGTGCATGATCTGATGCACTTCCCAAAATATTGTTGAAGATTTCAATAATAGAAATATTTTTGCAACATTGCCACCGTTTTTTTGACCCCGAAATGCCTAGTAGCCCAACTTTAGTGTGCTTCCTAAATCATCTTGGCACACTCGCTTGAAGGAACAAAAAGGTGACCCAGGTGGCATAACAGGGCATCCTGGAGGTGAAAATCTAGAACATGCTGACTCTCCAAGAGTGTGTGGTATATATGGCCGAATTCTGGATCACTTTTGTAGAGAAGTGGCCAATCAGAAGTCTCATTCCCACAAGAGTTGAGAACGGTGGTTAACGCCATGATCAGTGGTTGACTGAGTCAATCTGCAACATTATTGGTGCTACCTTTCTTATACTTGATATTCAAACGGAACTGCTGCAGGTATGTGAACCACTTCTGATGGCGATCATTCTAAAATTTCCCTTGGGTCTGTATCAGCTGTAGGGGTCAATGGTCTGTGTGGATGACCATTTCCTTCCCTAAAATGTAATGCTTCCATTGTCGGCAGACCTGCACAATGGAATACATCTTTTTTTCATAAGTGGGATACTTTTGGACTGTGTCTGAAAATGTCTCACTGTGATATGCCACTAGATGCCCATGTTGAGTAAGGACTGCCCCAATAGCATAGTCAGAGGCATCTGTGTCGACCTCAAATGGTTGTTCCAAGTCTCGTAATACGAGCATTGGTGCTGAGCAGAGGTGATCTTTAAACTCTTTGAATGCCTTATGTTGAGATTTAGACCAAAAGAATTTTGCTTTCGCTCCTCCCTTGGTGACTTCACTCAAGGGCCAAGTAATATGAGAAAATCGCAACACGAACCTGTGGTAGAAGTTGGCAAGACCCAAAAAGCTGCAAAGCTCTATCAGAGTGGTTGGAGAAGGCCAATCCTGAATGAATTGGATCTTTGCTAGATCCATATTCATCCCTTGTTCATCAATAATGTATCCGAGATATGGAACCCGGGTCATGCCAAAAGTGCATTTCTCCAAATTGGCACATAACTTATGTTGCCACAATGTTTGGAGAACCTGTCGGATGTGGTGGAGGTGCTTTTCCAAACTCTGGCTGAAGATCAGGATGTCATCCAAGTATACCACTAAAAATGATTTGGTGAATGGCCGCAAGAATTCATCCATTAGCCTCATGAAGGTTGCAGGAGCATTTGTCAATCTGAAAGGCATAACCAACCATTCGAAAAGGCCCTCCTTGGCTTTGAAGGTAGTCTTCCACACGTTGGAGGGTTCGATTGGTACCTGGTGATATATTGACTTCAAATCAATCTTGCTGAAATACTTTTTCCCCTCCAGTTCGTCTAGGAGGTCATCAATCCGTGCGATTGGTCACCTATTATGGACAATGATCTTGTTCAATGCCTGGTAGTCAATACAAAGTCTCCAAGTCCCATCCTTCTTCTATACCAACATGATCAGGCTCCCACAAGGCAATTGTTGAGCCTCCATTTTGTCCAAATTTTCATGATTTACCTGAATAATTTTATGTCTGTACTAAGTGTCTATAATCATTATTATTCGTTTTACACATTATTAAGTTATCATTTAGAGGCATTTAGAGCTGACAGTTGTTGATCTATGAACTCTTCTTGTTTTTTTTAATTTAATGTGAAATATCATTAATGTTAGGCTCTTTTGTGGCAGGTGTTAACATTCCTGTAGTAGCAGTTCCTATACCAGCGATGCCTGCACCAACATTCCTGCACCAGCTTTGCCTTTCATACATTGGCACATCTATAGGGAAATATGAAAGAGGTTTTTGTTCAAAATGGTTTTTGAAGACTTCCACATAAGCTAAGATACACCCAGGTTGTGTGGATTTATGTTTAGGCAATAATTAATGCCTTAACTCCAAATTCGCAGTAGTTTCCAAACTGCCAACTTCTGCCTCGTTTTCCATGCACACAAAGGCGAATGAAGAAATTCTAGAACATGGGTTTTGGTCCCAGTATAGCAAATTAACAAAGCCTCAAACCAATTTCTAAAATTCGTAATGGTTTAAAAGCTACATAACAGTATTTGAGGCAATTTTAAAAAAATAAAATGTTTTTCCAGAATTTTAGCATCTTAGATTTCAAACAATCATTTTCAGGCACGATTTTCAAGGCAATGGATCTGAACCAGAAAATTCTAAGAGAGGTTATTGTTGAAAATATAACAAGCTAGATTTCCTCTAAACATTTTTCTGAAATTCGTAATCGTGAAGGAGATACACATAATTCTTTGGAGGCATTTTGTTAAAAAAACCGATTTTTCCAGAAGTGTAGAAAACGGCCAGACTTGGGAAATTCATGCCAGATCTTCATATCAATGGGTAAATGGTTTTACTGATATTCTATTGATGAATATCAGTTTGGATTCAATCCCCATTTTATTTTCTAAGGAAACTATCATGTAAAAACCAATATAAAAGAGAGATGCTACGTAAGTGGGAGAGGATGGCAGTTTATAGTTTGTAAATTGTATTTCATTTGCAGAACAGGGAATTAGATCTTTCTGTGCAGGGAAGGAGGAGCTCCACACTAGTGGGATGATCCTTGGAGGGGACCACTAGAGCCAGCGCTGCATTATTTAATGAATTTGTAATAAGACTTCTGAAATGAATTTTCTTGGCATTAAATTCTGAATTCTGGTTTCTACTCTAAAATGAGTTTATTTGACAATCACTTCTGAGTAATTTTGTTTCTCTATAATGTTCTAATATTGTGATTTAAATTGCTACAAGGGCAATGAGATGGATGGTTGGGCCCACCAACGAGTATGTTTCCCCAAACCTCTTAACTTTCATTTGCTGCATTTTAGTTTGCTTGGTGTGAGTGTGATCTTAGATAATTTCGTTATTTCATTTCATAGCTCTTCTGTCAGTCATTTCATTTTCAATTTCATTCCAAAAGCTTTATTTTAATGTTGTGGTTATTTAATTTTAATATCAATTCTTTTGGATGTATTTTCATAAAGGTTGAACTAAAGTAAATGATGAATGTTTTAACTGCGTCTCTTATTTATTCTTACAAAGATCTACCCTGATCTCATTACTGCATAACAAAGTTTATTTCCAGAATGCAATGGTGAAATAATTGTTGAACGAGAATTCTGGTTAACTTAACTGAACATATACTCATAATTTCCTTTGAATATTCTGTGAGACAGATTCTTGCACTTTTGCTAAAAAACATTTATTCCTGCACTTTTGCAGAAAAACATTAATTCCTGCACTGTTGCAGGAAAACATTTATTCTTGCACTTTTGCAAGTAGATGCTCGGATCAGCATAAGGAAAGATTGTGAATCTTGTTGACAAAACACTCACATAATTCTTCATTATAATTAAATGTTGCATATATTATAAGGAAGTATTTAATAAGATTAGGGTAAACAACATGAATTATATATTGGTTATTATTGCATATTTCTCTTACAGCTAAAGTACTAAATTTTCTTTAAGAGAAGTAGTGCATTATTATTTTGATTCTTCTTAAAGCATTCAATTATTTCCTTAGATTAGTTGGAATGAAGTTGTTGTGTGATTTATAGTTTAAATTCATGTTTGCAACATAGCAATAATGTTTTAAGAGGTTTCACATTCTTTATTTCTTGAATAACTTTCTTTTGAATGGGGCCTACATTCCCTTGTTCCCTGGACAATTGAGGAAGACTTACTGCAGGAGTCAACTCAACCGAGAAGAGGAGCCAAAAGTAGATTCTCGAAGTGTGTTTACTTTGCTTTAAAGAGTCTTGTTTATTTTTCCTGAATGATGCTCCTTTTGAATTTCTTGCAAGAGTTTGGTTTTTATTTGACAGATCCCTGAGGTTGTATTCTGGCATATATTGTGCTATGCCTCTAATTTGACTTACTCGGATTGACAAATTAAATGTTGGTGTAAATATTGCATTTATACTGCCTGAAATTTTAGCGCCGTTGTTGGGGAGGCATTGTAAGGTAAGGCCTCAACAATTTGTCATGCTTTTCCCTTTCTTTCTCAATTGAATTTCTAGATTAACGAGATTCCCCTTGTTTACTGAAGCATACTGGATGACATTCCCAAAGAGCTCACAAGCAACGTTTTCCTTTCTGCAAATGAATGATTTCCTTTACTGCAAATTGTGATGCCTGATTTGTTTCTTTTACTGCAATTTGGTTTTTATGAGTATTTTTTCTTTCTGCAAAGTGTGATGCTTGATTTACTACAATTGAGTTTTTATGAGCAATTTCTTTTACTGCAAAGTGTGTTACTTTTTTTGCAATGGAGGTTATTTAATTTCCACAAGTGTGCTTTCCTTAGTTTATAATCTTGGTTTGTTCTTTTTACTGCAATTGATCTTTTGATTTTTTTCAGGTGTTGAAAGAACCCCCCACCCTACATATACACCATTCATCTGCTAACAAATGTACTAGTTGGCTTGCTAAAAACAAGAAAATGGTATTTGGAGGAATCATCTAATCAGGAATCTTTATGTTGCTACAGAGACATACAATTCATCCAATGAAGAATTAACAATTGAAAATTTTAATATTTTGATTGAACCTAAAAATGATATCATTAAATATTTAATTTCAAAATTGGATGATTTGCAGGAAGAGTGGGAGCAGGATGAAAACCCACCCCTTATCTTTTGCGCCAACTGTAGAAAGAAACACCTACTTGGAAAGTGTCCACTCAGTAAGATGAAAATTTGCAAAATTTGTGAAGAGGGTCATCTAACAGAACGTTGCCCATTACTACTAGGATTACTAAAGGTACTCAGGAAATCAAGTAAGGAGTCAAATCGACTACCGGGTATAACTCAAAACCGCTTATTATTTTATACTTGGAATAATGCTTATTTTCCTGAGCAAGTTTCTCGACATGTTTATAATCTTGCAATTTCATGGAAAACTTTTAATCCTCCTCCAATTGAATATCCTATTGCATGGTCACAATGGCCCTCATCCTCGAGCCAAATATCTCCATGGCCTTAAGAATATTTTGGATCCTTATCTCTAGGACAATCTCCCATGCAAATTCAATCATATGAGCACCAAAAACAACCATAATTTCTTTCCAATGCACCATTAAGTTATCCTCCCCCATGGTCTTAGCCACATGTGCAACCTTACCCTAGCCTCAATCCATACCCTACCCGTTATCCTAATCCTTAACCTACTCCTACTCCTTACCCATACCTTAGCTCTCATTCAAATCCTAATCCATACCCTAGACCTAACCTTAGTCCAAACCCTAATCCCAATCCAAACCCAAGCCTTAGTCCAAGCATTAACCAAAACCCTAGCCCAAATGATACCATAAACCCTAATCCAAACCATGAGGTTGCACAACATTTGGAACCACCTATTCTTCCGGTTGATTCGCATGTTGAACAAAATACTAAATCTTCCATGTTTGAAAATGGAATGAATTTGGAAACCCCCCCATTACTACTAAACATTCACCCTGGGAAGTTATCATTCAAAGACCACCAGAGGAGCAATATTTCATTGGAACTTGTTCTCAAAATGTTGTTGAAGCTCAAAACCCTAGAATCTCTCTCAAACATTCTTATCAATTTGAAAATAAAATATTTGAGCCTGATTGTGAGGGATTTATCTTTTGTCTTTCACTAGATTCTTTGTGCATCCAGGAGAGTGACTATCAAACTGTGGAAGACTTGCATCAGTTGGAGAATCATCCATGTGTGGATTTCATCGAATCTTAGTTTTGAGCAGTCATCAAACCACCTTATTTCCTCATCATTTGGAAACTATTGGTACCATATCAATTGAAGCAATTGGTTTCTCACGCTTTGGTATGTCTTGAAGTCTATTCTTTAAAACTAAGTGTGAGTATAATCAACATTTTGTTGCGCACTTGGTTGCATTGGAAGTCCTCCTATACTTAAAAGGAAGTCTTCCGCTTCTTAGGGTAAAGTAGGGTAGAAGAATAATGAAATGCCATGAATAAAGCTGTTACAACAATGCAATTGTGCTTTTGACTTTCAAAGCATAGCCATTGAAGCCGCTTTTAATCCACATCAGTTTTTAACACACACATCTATGACAAATCTTGTTGAGTATGATTCACTCTAATACCTCATTATTTTTCAAAAGTAACCATGATTAACCACTCTAAAGAAGTTTTCATATGAGATATATATTTTCAGTTTCCTTGAGAAGGTACTATTGGAGAGCACCCTATGGTGGACCACTCTTGTAAATATCATAATAAGTTTTTCATGAGAACGCTAGCATTATTAACTTAAAGAATCTTTCATTCATTATCTGGGATATTTTTAATAAGTCTTTAAGGTAGAGGAACTAGGTAGTAATTATTAGTCATTAAAAACTTTTCACGCCACCCCATACTCTTAAGGAGTAGATTTGTCTCCCCACTTATTAAGTAACCTTTAAGGTTAATCACAATAAAAATTTATAAAATATTTAGGGGAGGATAGGAGGTCTTGTGATGAGCCAACCTACCATGATCACGAGACCTAACATGCATGACATTACTGTTGTTGGTCACCAAGCCAGAGTAATGGCTTTCAACTAAAAAGTTGGAAGACAAGAGGTCTCATAACGAGCCAACCTGTTCATCCGTGTTATTTCTTGTGAGTGGCATTGCCATATGATGGTTACCAAGCCAGGACAATGGCCTTCATCTAATTTTTAAAAATTAAATAAGATAACTCTGAATCTATATCTAGTAAGTGGGACACAAGAATTTCACTAGGTTAAAAGACATCCCTGCTGAGGTTATAAACAGCTGCGGGCAGTAGGGCCATGTCTGTAGTATTAAAGTTAATTTCATACTATGATTTACTTGGTTATCTCTATCTTTCCCTAAAACTCATCATTTTATTTCTTGGATAATGGTTTTAAGATTCTTTGAGCATGATGCTTTGAGCTCTATCTTTCAAAAATTAGGAATCTTTAATGATGTGGTACCCTTAGTGAAGGTAATTTTTTGTACTTGATTAAGGAGAAATTTACTTTCACATTTGTGTGACAATAAATTTAGAGTGTTCAATTTGTTTATTGGTCCAGTAAGGTGTCATTTTGTTCTATTTTTATCTCCCTTTTCTGGTATCATAACTCAATTTTTTTTATGGTATTTAGAGTGATGAATTACTCAGGGATGATTAGTCACAAGGTGTTGATGGAAAACAATGTCTATTGTTGTGGTTGCCTCTAAATAAGCACTATGTGAAGTAGGTACAGGATTTTTGTATTAGGTGAAGGAATCTTATGGTAATTTTCTTGAAATTGCGCCTTTTCAACAAAGATTTGATTTTTATCATGATTGTTAATGAGACGCTGGACAAAAATAAGAGCTCTGAAATCTATGACAAGCAGGGAATTCAATTGAAATAGGACAACAGGTATGTGATGTCTATCATAAAGGTGCAGTATTCGTTTTCCATAATTTATGGTAAAAAGCATTACTTTCATGTACTTGATCTTGTTGTAATTTTATCATTCTTGCACTCGATACTTTCATAAGGGATGTAACATGGTTTTAATTGGAACTGTAATAGTGATGTTCTAGACTTGATGAATACTCTAAATGATGACATACCATGATATTTTCATATTTCCTTGCTAAGATTCTTTTGCTGACACTTTTGTTGGAAATCATAATTTGATCTTTAAAACATTTCCCCTGCCTTCTTCCATGCTTTTATGGTCCTATGGTTTGGGTTGCATGAGGACATGCAACAAGGTCAGCATGGGGGAGTGTTGAGCCTCCATTTTTTCCAAATTTTCATGATTTACCTGAATAGTTTTATGTCTGTACTAAGTGTCTATAATCATTATTATTCGTTTTACGCATTATTAAGTTATCATTTAGAGGCATTTAGAGCTGACAGTTGTTGATCTATGAACTCTTCTTGTTTTTTTTTAATTTAATGTGAAAATATCATTAATGTCAGGCTCTTCTGTGGTAGGTGTTAACATTCCTGTAGTAGTAATTCCTATACTAGCTGTGCCTGCACCAACTTTGCCTGCACCAACATACCTGCACTAATTTGGGGCTTTCATACATAGACACATCTATAGGGAAATATGAAAGAGGTTTTTGTTCAAAATGGTGTTTGAACACTTCCACATAAGTTAAGATACACCCAGGTCATACAGATTTATGTTTAGGCAATAATTAATGCCTCAGCCCCAAATTTGCAGCAGTTTCCAAACTGCCAACTTTTGCCTCATTTTCCATGCACGTGAAGGCGAATGAAGAAATTCTAGAACATGGGATTTGGTCCCAGTATAGCAAATTGGAAAAGTCTCAAACCAATTTCTAAAATTCGTAATGGTATAAAAGTCACATAATGGTCTTTGAGGTAGTTTTCTAAAAATAGACTGTTTTTCCAGAATTTTAGCATCTCGGATTTGAAGCAGTCATTTTTAGGCATGATTTCCAAGGAAATGGATCTAAAAAAGAAACTCTGAGATAGGTTATTGTTGAAAATATAACAAGCTATATTTCCTCCAAACAGTTTTCCGAAATTTGTAATGGTTAAGGAGATACCAGAATTCTTTAGAGGCATTTTGTTAAAAAAACCAATTTTTCCAGAAGTGTAGAAAACGATCAAACTTGGGAAATTCGTGCCATATCTTCATTCTTTCAATGGGTAAATGGTTGTACTGATATTATATTGATGAATATCTGTTTGGATTCAATCCCCATGTTATTTTCTAAGGAAACTATCATGTAAAAACCAATATAAAAGAGAGGTGCTACATAGGTGGGAGAGGATGGTAGTTTGTAGTTTGTAAATTGTATTTCATTTGCAGAACAGGGAATTAGATCTTTTTGTGCAGGGAAGGAGGAGCTGCGCACCAGTGGGATGATCCCTGGAGGGGACCATTGGAGCCAGCGCTGCATTATTTAATGAATCTGTAACAAGACTTTTGAAATGAATTTCCTTGGCATTAAATTCTAAATTCTGGTTTCTACTCTGAAATGAGTTTATTTGGCAATTACTTCTGAGTAATTTTGTTTCTCTATAATGTTCTAATATTGTGATTTAAATTTCTGCAAGGGAAACGAGCTGGATGGTTGGGCCCACTAGCCAGTCCGTTGCCCCAAACCTCTTAACTTTCATTTGCTTCATTTTAGTTTGCTTGGTGTGAGTGTGATCTTAGATAATTTTGCAATTTCATTTCATAGCTCTTCTTTCAGTCATTTCATTTTCAATTTCATTCCAAAAGCTTTATTTTACTGTTGTGGTTATTTAAGTTTAATATCAATTCTTTTGGATGTATTTTCATAAACGCTGAACTAAAGTAAATGGTGAATGTTTTAACTGCGTCTCTTATTTATTCTTACAAATATCTACCCTAATCTCATTGCTGCATAAAAAAGTTTATTTCTAGAATGCAATGGTGAAATAACTACTGAGCAAGAATTCTGGTTAACTTAACTGAACATATACTCATAATTTCCTTTGAATATTCTATGAGACAGATTCCTGCACTTTTGTTGAAAAACATTTATTCCTGCACTTTTGTAGAAAAACATTTATTCCTGCACTGTTGCAGGAAAACATTTATTCCTGCAATGTTGCAGGAAAACATTTATTCCTACACTTTTGCAAGTAGATGCTCGGATCAACATAAGGAAAGATTGTGAATCTTGTTGACAAAACGCTCATATAATTCTTCATTATAATTAAATGTTGCATATATTATAAGGAAGTATTTAATAAGATCACGGTAAATAACATGAATTATATATTGGTTCTTATTGCATATTTCTCTTACAACTAAAGTACTAAATTTTCTTTAAGAGAAGTAATGCATTATTATTTTGATTCTTCTTAAAGCATTCAATTATTTCCTTAGATTAACTGGAATGAAGTTGTTGTGTGATTTCTAGTTTAAATTCATGTTTGCAACATAGCAATAATGTTTTAAGAGGTTTCTTATTGTTTATTTTTTGAATCACTTTCTTTTGAATGGGGCCTACATTCCCTTGTCCCCTGGACAATTGAAGAAGACTTACTATAGGAGTCAACTCAACCCAGAGGAGGAGCTAGAAGTAGATTCCCGGAGTGTGTTTACTTTGCTTTAAAGAGACTTGTTCATTTTTCCTGAATGATGCTCCTTTTGAATTTCTTGCAAGAGTTTGGTTTTTATTTAACAGATCCCTGAGGTCGTATTTAGGCATATATTGTGCTATGCCTCTAATTTTACTTACCTAGATTGACAAATTAAATGTTGGTGTAAATATTGCATTTATACTACCCGACAACGATGAACTCGGATGAATGTGACCTTTCTGCAGCAGCTCCTAAATTTGCCTCTTGATTTCATTGTTCTCTAGAACGGAGCACCGATAGATTGGTCCATTGGGCAGTGGTGCACCTGGGGTCAGATCAATGTAGTGCTTGACCTGACAGTGCAGAGGAACCCCTGTGGGGGAGGTGAAGATGTCCTCGTACTCCTCCATGACCTTGTCCATCTGTAGTTGTCGTGCGGAGGGGCCCTGTCTAAAGGTCGTGGCCACCGTCTTCTTCTTTCCTTGAGGGTGTATCATCAAGAAAACAAGTTTTCCAGTTTTTGAAATGAGCTTACTGCATTGTTTTGCAGTAACCAAAGAGATGGCAGTAGGTAGTGCTACCTCTGGTATCTTGTATAGCTTATTTCCCAAAGTACCAATAACACCACGGGGCCTTGATTCATACATAGCATGTCGCTTCCACAAGTATGGTTGTCCTAATAATACATAACAAACTTCAAGGGGAGAAATGTCACACAATACCTCATCCATGAAGGGCTTGATGTTGTATGGAAGGTGACACTGCTGGCTCACACGAAGATCCCGTCCTTGGTGAAGCCACCCGATGGTGTATGATTGTGGATGTGCTGTGGTCAGTAAGCCCAGCCGCTTCACGACCTCTACTGAAATGAGGTTCTTTTGGCTCCTGCTGTCGACAATGAACTGTAGCGGGGAGCCCTTTACCCACATATGGGAGTGGAATAGATGCTCCTCCTCCTCTGGATCTTCGGGTTCCTCTTTCTGGATCTTCGTGGTGGCAATAGTGGCGTTGGGCTCCGCATCAATAATCTGCTTCCCTTTGTCATTCCCCTTGTTGGGTTCTGACTCAGAGTCAGAACATGCATCTGATTCTAAAACCTTTAGCTCGGCCACCCATGACTGCTTGGCTCGAAACTCACTTGTGTTGTGAATGGAGCTCTTATGGAATTCACACCACTTTCCCATGTCCTTTTTCGGCTTCGTGATGCTACTCTTTACTTGCAGCTTTGTTGGGTTGTCTTGGGCCATCCCACCTTGGCTTTGTCCTTTGTTCTGCATTTGGGGGCACCTTCCCTTGCTTTAGATTCACATATCCAAAGTCTTGCTTCTTCTATTTAAACTTTTGCTCGACCTTGACGAGATATCGGTATGCCGTGCTGAGCGAGGAGATGTTCAAGAATTCTATTTCTTCATGGTTGTACTTGTGTAGGCAACCATGATATTTGAGTACCAAATGATGCTCCGAATCCTTGATACCCAACTTTGTGCGAAGGGTAAGGAAAATATTGGTAAACTCCAGCACATCTTGGTCCCTTCCTTACCGCAGCATGGTCCACTTTATGTATTGATCCTCATAGCTTCCAACAGGGTAGTACTGCTCCTTGATGGCATCCAGGAATGAATTCCAAGTGGGTGCGACTGAAAATAGTGAGCATGTACTTTCATCCTTCTACTTGTAGTAGTTTCCCCACCAGTCCTTGACATGGGGCGCTGTGTTGAGAAGAGCAAAAATAATCTTTTCCCGATTGGAAAAATCATGAACAAAAAAATAACCCTCTAGCAAATTTAACCATTTATTGCTGGCATCTGTGTCTATCTGACCCTCGAATATGGGGATTTAAAAATTAACTTGTACCTTAAACTATGTGGCATTTATAGAGTAGCTGTTGGAAGCCGATGCGTCGGCCCTGGGTAGCCGCTAAAGGATATGGGCAAAGTTTCCCATCATTGCGTTCCATTGTCACTCGAGGGCTTCTTCAAGCAAGATTTTTATAGGATCTCTTACCTCCTTGTCTTTCTTTTCATCTGCCATGGGAGGTCGTTGGGATTTTTGAGGCTGGTCATGCAAAGGTTCGACCAGTTCAAGCCCTAACTCCTTATATCCCGACCTCGTTGAGGACATACAAAGAAAAACATAGAAGAAAAGCAGACCACTATGATATCACTGATCTAGATTTAAATAGGAATGCAACAAATTACAGAGATAATCATAGACACAGAGATACAACGGAAATAATGCTTCATTTCATTAATGTAAAATACTGAAATATGCTTACAAACAAAAATGGAAATAAACCAGCTTGGGTGATGGTAGCTTATCTTTGATAAGAGATGTAGTAGCTACACACCTCTGAATTGCCTTACAATGAGGCTCAAGGCCTTTTTATTATTGAACAATAAGAGCAAACCGTAAACAATAACCCTAACTCAAGGAGATGTAACACCAAGAGTTTATGGGCCCCATTGGGGTGAGTTGGACAACCAACTTCTCGGGGTCGTGACTTGTTCATAATATCTCCATTTGATGTGCATGATAACCCCTTAGAAATATCTCTCCAAGGAATGCGACAGAAAAAAATGATTTTAGGCAGATAATTGTTGGCGGTAGATTTCCAAAAAAATGTTGTTTAGGGCCTCAAAACGGCTCTAGAAGTTTAGGACCCGAAAAACTGCTAAAAATAGTAAATCATGCTACAATTAGGGAAATTAAAAAACTAAAAGAAGCAATGGTGGGGGTCCAAGTGGAATTGGCAGGTGGCCACCAATATCCACCTCGATCATTGTTTCATTTTCTAATGAGGTCGACACAGTAAAATTACTATCCTTATGATACCTATTTCATTTTTTAACGAGGTTGACATAGTAAAATAAATATTCTCATGGGTGTTGTTTCATTTTTTAACGAGCTTGACACAAGAAAAGAACTATGCTCATATAACCTGTTTCATTTTTTAATGAGGTTGACACAAAAAAAGAACCATCCTCATAGTCAATTGTTCATGGCTTCCACTTGGAAGAAACACATGCCAAGGGATGTTTCCCAACCATGGCTTCAAAGTGATATGAAATTGGATTAGGTGATTTCTTCCTCTTTTCCAAAATCAAGTAAAACAAAACTTAGGACCATGTCAACACTTTGCAAGGTTAAAAATACGTCTTGAAATAACAGGTTTATTCAATGTTTCTTCCAACATGAATTAGCCTTGATATGTAAATCAACATAACGAACATAACACACATAATCCATGAAGGCATAATTAAGAACAAGACAAAGGTTTGTTGACGAAGTTCACCCCTCCTAAGCTACATCTCTGGGCCTGTCAACATGGCTAGACCACTCATATATTCAGTATCAAAATGAAGTACATAAACATTTGTTATAGGTAAATATGTGGCTGATGACCCTACAAGGTAATGTTATCCTACAAATAAATCTCACAACAACAACAAATCAAAACATCTCCTACAAAGATGACATACTTCAACTGAAATGAGTTAAAAAGAGCACATGCACACTTCAATTCCACATTGAAGCACATAAACAAAACTTCATACTAAAATAAGTTGAACCTGAGCTGAACCCTGCTAGTTATAGCTGTTGTAGCCTTCTAGAAGTGAGAATACCCCTACAAGCTCTTCTCCATGCCTAAATACCTCCGAGAACTACTTCCAAACCCTGATTGATCCATAAACCTTTAGTCTCAAACTTGCAAAAAAACTTTATACATGTGCTCAAACTAGAAATTAGAGGTTAAAAATGGATTTATAACATCCAAAAACCCCTAAGTAGCCTCTCTCTAAGCTCAATTTGGATATAAATCCAAAACTTATGAGCTTCTAAGCTCTCTCATGAACTTGATAGTTAACGATCCTACAAATTCGCCCTTCTGGCTAACTTCCCTACAAATATGCCCCAAAAATTTCTAATGGAGTGACAATTTCACCTTTTATAGGTGCATTCTGTTAGATGTTTAATTCATCCTCTAACCCCTTGAGATCGAAAACTAGGTCGCATGGCCACATAAGGCCATGGGTTAGGCCTTATTGCTTGCCCTGACCGAATAAGCCCTTACACTTTGGGCGAGTGGTTACATGGGCGCCACGGGTCTGAGGGTCGGGCTTGAATGCCCGCCCTACCTGTTGGGCCCCTTTACCTCTGGTGCATGGTCATATAAGGTCTATTGGACCTGGGTCTGGCCTCTACATCTTAGCCTTGGCACCCTATTGTTAGCACCTGCGACCTCTGTGCTATGGTCACCTGCTATGGTTATGTGACGAAAGCTAGGCCCTTAAAACCTCCTCTCCTCTGCATTGGCTCTTGGTTATAGTCGGGTGAGCTGTAATGTTGTGGGCCCCAAGACGTCGAGTCGGGGTTAAGCCCTAGCCCTTGGCTCTCCTCTGTCATGGTTATGTGGTCTGGGATGTGGCTAGGGGCTAGGGCTTAGCCCTATCCTCTTCCTCCATATAACACCGGTATAACATTTAGATATGGCTTTTTTGTTATAGTTAATAAGAAACAATGTGCGCCTTAGTGGTAAGCCTCCTTGTTGCTTGGTGGGAGGTTTTGTGTTCGATCCTTGTCGAGGTAGCTTGGCCTCCAGCAGAGGGGGCAACCTCCACCACAACAGAGATCAATTACAAAATAAGACATGACACTCCTCAATGGGGAGTCTTTATCCTTTATATATGATTCATACATACAATACCATGGGTCAGTACCATGGTTCTTTTAGTACCATATATCTAATACCATGGCCCGTTTGCAACTAACTGTGGTCCCTTTCTTAAATGTAGGTCAACCACTTACAATTATTAATACGGGCTTTATTGACTCTTTAAATAAATATAACTATGACTTGAGCCTATTACATAAATAAAGGGGTGAGGGTTGGAACCTAACAAACCCTCCCCCATAAAAAGCAGCCTTATCCTCAAGGCTGAAGTTGCGGAAACTACTGAAGAATAGTGGCTGGTTCCCAGGTTGCATCTTCTGGAGAGGCATCTTTCCACTTGGCTAGGACTTCCTTGATCGTGTGGCCATGTAGATGTTGTTCTTACGTATTGAGGACCTATTCAGGTTGGAGCGAGAGTGAACCTTCTTCATCCAATTAAGGTAAACTGGTTTGAATTCTGCAATTGTTCCCTACCACTTTCTTGAGGCATGATGGACGAAAGACTGGATGGATTTTTGAAGTTGGTGGCAAGGCTAGCTTGTAGGCTACTACTCCAATGCGCTGAAGTATTTGATAAGGTCCGTAGAATTTTGGAGCTAATTTTTGATAGCCCTTGTCTTGGAGTGATGTTTTATTAAATGGTTGCAGCCTCAGGAATACCTGATCCCCTTCTTAAAATGGCGCTCTGAATGATGTTGGTCTACCTATTTCTTTATGTAATTCTAAGCTTGATGGGGATTATCTGTGAGACAACCTAGCATGGTTTCACAGTTCTGTAGGAGTTGATCCACTGCCTTCACCTTAGAGCATCCAGGCATATAAGAAGTAGGTGAAGGTGGGAGTTGACCATACATTGCTTCATATGGAGTCATCTTGGTGGCTGCATGATAGTTAGTATTATACCACCATTTAGCTAGAGGTAGCCACTATACCCATTAATGTTGCTTTTTTGAAGTGAAGCACCTTAGGTATGGAAGTACTTAGTTGGAGTTGGGTGCCTTGTAGCTTGAAAATTTCTTGCCAAGTTACTGGTGAAAGTCGGGTCACGATCAGACACAATGGAAGTGGGCATGCCATGCAGTTTGAAGATCTGGTCCATGAAAGCCCGAGCCACCAAAGCGGGGCTAAATTTGTGGGGTAGAGCACAAAAATGAGCATATTTAGAAAGTTTGTCCACAACCACCATGATGACTGACTTGTTGCTTGACTTTGGAAGACCGGTAATGAAATCCATAGAAACATCCGTCCAGATTGAGGCAGGGATGGGCAATGGTTGTAAGGTGCCTAGTGACTTGACTGTTTCTCCTTTGTGGCATTGACACACATCACATTCAGCTACAAAAGTAAGAATGTTAGTTTTCATGCCTGTCCAAAAGAAAGAATGACGAGTGCAAGCATAATTCTTCTGAAAGCCTGCATGGCCTTCAGTTGGAGATGAGTGCAAATCTGCCAAAATGTGCATTTTGAGGGTGATGTTGGCGATATAACTACTCTATCCTTGTAGCGAAGAATCTCATCCTTACAAGAGTAGCCAACTGAGGAATTGGGATCTTCTCTCAAGTTATTAATGAGTTGGGAGAGAGAGGGATGTGAAAACCATTCCTTGTGGGCTTCTTTAATCCAATCTGGTATGGGAAGAGAGATTGATAGCAGGGTGCTTTCATCCTCAAATTGGCGTGATAAAGCATCCGCTACTACATTGTCACGCCCTTTATTGTAAATGATCTCATAATCATATCCTAGCATTTTGGCTAGCCATTTATTTTGTTGGGGCGAGGATAGACGTTGCTCTAGAAAGTATTTGAGGCTTTGATGGTTTGTGCGGATTTGGAAACGCCGCCCTAATAAGTATGGTCACAAGGTATCTACTGCATGTAATATGGCAATCATCTCCTTCTCATAGCTAGATTTTCTCAGATGTTTCCCACTCAGTTGTTGGCTGGTGAAAGCCAAGGGTTAACCTTCCTGCATTAATACAACACCAATACCAGTACCTGAAGCATCACATTCAATCAAAAAAGATTTGGTGAAGTTGGGTAGTGCCAATATGGGAGTGGAACACATGGCATGTTTGAGAGCCACAAACACCTGTTGTGCTGCATTAGTCCAGAGGAATGAATTTTTCTTGAGAAGTTTAGTGAGGGGTCTAGCAATGCGACCATAATTGCGGACAAATTTGTGATAGTAGCCTGTGAAACCCAAGAATCCCCTCAAACGCTTCAAGGTTTTTGGTTGGGGCCAATCTTGCATTGCCTGTATCTTTTTGGGATCCACCCGGACACCTTCACTCCCCACAATGTGGCCCAAATACTCGACTTCTTCCATGCCAAATGAGCACTTGGACAATTTGACAAATAATTTGTGATTCTGGAGTAGTAGCAAGAGCAGGTCTACATGCTGAAGGTGTTTTTCCCAGTTGAGGCTATAGATGAGAATGTCATCAAAGAAAACGAGGACAATTTTTTGGAGATATGGTTTCAGTAGATAATTCATGAGGCTTTGAAAAGTGGATGGGGCATTACAGAGACCAAATGGCATGGCCAAGAATTCATAATGGCCTTCATGAGTTCAGAAAGTAGTCTTGGGAATGTCTACTTCTTTCATGTGTATTTGGTGATAGCTCGAGTGAAGATCTAGCTTAGTAAAGAATTAAGCACCATGTAGTTCATCCAGCAAATCATCAACAATTGGGATACAAAATTTGCCTTTGACCATGAGCTTGTTGAGGGATCTAAAGTCTGGACACATGTGCCATTCCCCATCTTTCTTGAGCACCATGACCACTGGTGATGAATAAGGATTGATGCTAGGATGAACGGCACCAACTTCAAGGAGTTCCTTGATGATTTTTTCAATTTCATCCTTTTGGGCGAAAGGATATTGATATGGTTGCACATTCGGCAGTTGTGGTCCTGGGACCAAACTGATGCTATTATCATGTTCCCCTCTAGAGGGTGGAAGCTCTTTAGTTTTGTCAAATACCTACTGGTGTCGATTCAAGACCTGTTGCATGTCAGGATGAATATGAAGAGTAGTGGGCTTGATGGCCTGGATGGCATTAAACTGGGTGATAAATCCATGATGGCCCTTTCCCAACAAGTTTTCCATGCAATGCGAGTTGATGATAGAAGGAGCTCTTGCCTGGAGTCCACAGAGGGTATGCATGTGGTCATTCTGCTTAAAGCTCATATATAACTCTTGGAAATCCATGGTTATTTGGCCTAGTGTGCGAAGCCATTTAGCCCCCAAGACAATGTCACAACCACCCATGTTAATCACAAACATGTTATCCCCCCATCAACAATCTGGACCTAGAAATTAGAGACTGCCTTAAAAAAACAATGAACAACTTTGGCTGTTGGAGATAATAGTGAGGGGGGGGGTGAATCAATATTAGCAAATCAATAACTTTTTCATTTCCATACTTAGATTCATATACGCTACTTAAGTTAAGGGAACCAGCATGTACATGCAACTGTGTCTAATGCAACTAGCGTATATCAAGTAAACTTATGATTTAGTTAATCCATTAAATGTTGATCTTTAATCAGTGCATCAAAACTTCATTAACCATATGAATAGTAAACAGGTGCAGTAAAACATAATATATCATCACACATAAGAAGCACACATGAACACCATGATGTAAGGTGGAAACTCAATGTGGGTGAAAACCACCTGTTGCAATCCGTCTCTATCCTCTTTTAATAAGAAACTTCTTTTTACAATATTTCTGTACTGGTGCAGTCTTACACCAGTACACAGGCTTCTACCTGCAGAAGGCTACAACCTTCTCTCTTTTTCCAACTTCTAATGGAAGGGAGCTACAACCCGCTTAGCTCTTGTACTAGATGATGTACTAGTATGTAGGTGCTGGCCTATAGAAGGCTACAACTTTCTTTCTTCCTCCAGGTAACACGTTTCATAAATTTTCAGATTGGATAATCATGGAACACAACATCATAATCTGAAGGCCACATTCATCCAATTTTCATACTGGACCCATCAATAACATTGAAGCACAAAATCAATCACCACTTGCATCATCAATCTATGAATCACCCAACACTGAATAACTGAAACCCTGTTAACAAAAACACAGTCACCAGAACACAGAGCAAAACATAGAACTCTGCAACAATATTCAGAGCCAAATGTATCATCAAAAATCATGTATCAAAGTGCATACGCCACTTGGAAGAGCCAAACTAGCGTGTATACACAACTTCACCAAAGCGAACCAGCGTATATGTCATCAAATACTTACTTATAACTTCGTTGCACTTCTCGAATTCAGACATACCCAGATCATTACATACAAAAGGATAGTATGTGTGTTAGCAACCAAATCTAGTCCATCAAATCACATAAAGATAGGTCATTATGATCTCGATACATTATGAGATCTCATCCATCAACATTGAAGCTAATCAAAATCAACCAATCTGAATATGCAGAACACTGTCACTAGTAAATAGTCATCAGAACTCAGACTTTGCATCAACAACCAAAACCATAGTTCATATGGTATACGCTACTTAGATGTATCTAACCTACATATATATGAACTTTTATCAAAGTCAACCAGTGTATACATCTGTAAATATTCATTCATAATTTGCAGCTATTCCAGACTTGAGTTATACCCAAATCATAATATTTACAGTACATTACATGCGTCAGTATACAGATCTAGAATAAGCATGATCAAACCATATAGAGATGATTCATTCCAAGCCATAAGATCTCGATCCATCATTAGATCTTGTCCTCCATTAACCACTGAGATTCCTCCTTGGCTCATATCAAGTAAAGCATCATAAACACATAACTTGCATACTGGATCTCACACTTCAACAAATATTTGAGACTTTCTGAGTGTCTTTGCCTAATGATCTTCTCCTCCTTTTATAGTCTTAGGTCTTACTCAATACCATGGTCCAAAACCACTTAGAACCAATACCTTGGTCCAAATACCTGGGTTCAATACCTCGGACCAATACCAAAATACCATGGTCCAAATACCACGGACCAAAAACTTAGTTTCTGACATGTACGCACTTTTCCTTGCGTGAAAGTGCATGTATACGCATATGCGCCTTATGCTCAATGAAGCTGCATGTATACGCAGCTTGGTCAAGGTAAACCTGCGTATGCCTCTTTTTCTTTCATTCTGTGAGCCTGAACTATGATTCAATACTGTTAACCTGTAGTACTTTGATCTTCATCATCAAGGATGACACCTATATCATAATGTTAACTTGCTGCACTATGAACTGTCATTTCCTTTGAACTGCCCTGCATCACATCTGTTAACACAACTACCATGTATTAATATCACATCTGATATATCTTGTGAAGATTCATCTAGTTACCATATATAAGTGAGTTGTTCTACTACAATAGGGTTTCCATTAAGTACAACACATTCATCATAATGCCAACAATCTCTCCCTTTGGACTTGATGGCAACAACAACACTAAGTCATTCTCCCCCTTTGACATCAAGGGCAAAGGGCGGACCAAGATCTTCTCCCCCTAAAAGTAGAAGACTTTCATATCTGAATAGCTAAATATTAATCATGCTCCCCCTAGGCCCATGTTGAAATCATTGATTGAACTCCCCCTTTGTTCATGATGATATGTACTGTATCATCCATATTCCCCTTGAGCACATGCAGAGTCTGCAAACATTTTCAAGAAAATAACATGACTATAACTCAACTATGTGAGTTTGACCTTCCTATCACCAATGACTCATACATACATTCATTCTCCCAACCAAGTGGGGATAAACTTGACTCATCCACCCAACCAAGAAGGGATATACTAGATACAAATTTTTTATACATGATTGAAATATTACATCATCCTTGCCATGCATAGTGGGGGTACAAATTACATCATATGACCAAAAGGGATTCTTCAAATGACTACAATAGACAGAGACAAACTATTACATCATGGGTCTTGATATGAAATTTACATTGAATGATATAAATGACATTTATAATAGATACCAAATATCTAAACAAGACCATGATAGTCATTAGCAACTATCATACACAATGTATGATCTACTCCATAAGTATATATCAACACCATCCATACCAGAAACCTGTATACGTCCATTAGTGTAGATATAATCAATATGTGACAAGGTATGTCTACATATAGATATCAACTCATCCTCTTCATTTCATCAATATCAACTTGCTTCGTTTCCATAGTAGAAAGAGACATATCATAACCTCAGCATATGTCATATCTCCAATCATTCACATAATATCATCTGTATGTGAAAAACACCATGGTCATCATCTATGATCATAACATTGTCATCAATAACAATATGATCTTTTCACAAGAGCCTTCAATATATCAACCATGTATCATCACTAGGGAAAATCCCACATCTAATAAGAATCAACCATGATAATCAACATATGTGAGTATCAACCTATCATCATAAGGTAAGAACTCAAAGTGATTAAGTAAGCCATGTCTTCGAATAGCTATGTCTCCATGTGACCCACAATAACACCATTCTCTTGGCCAACCAACAATATGCAACTTAAGTAATCATCCATGTATCCATCATACTGTGTATCCATAAAAGAGATATCAATATGTATCTAGCAAACCATGATCTTATGGTTATTTGTCAAGATTTCTTGATATCATCAATAGCAACAAACCTCAACCATGTGAGAGCCAAGAACTATAGGAATTCTGCATCATAACTGTATTATATGATCTTTATGCATATGATGACAGCAGCATATGAGTGACTCACCATCAAGTAATGAAGTTGTGTATTCAAGCTTTTTACTTCTCCTTATCCTTATGAAGATCCCCATGTAAGCAACATATATGCATCATCACCAAGGAATTCTAACCATAATACCAACAATGCATTATTCAAAGCATATGCTTCGCCTGAACCTGTGCCATCTGTTCATTGTTAGATCTGATCATGCATGTATCAACAAGAAGTATCAAGGCATCATCATCATCAAGTTAGGATAAAAAATACTTCTAAACATCTTATGAGTACAAAGAAATTCCCACACATCATCAGCAGATCGTAACCATTATCAAACAGAGAAAATAATGGATTGAATCATATAAGACCCTTTTTCTTGAGTTTGTACTATTGCATTTCCTCAAATTATCATATACGCGACTGTGTAATGTCTCACTGGCGTATATACGCAACTTCTCTTCATGAAACTTGCATATGAGATTTGGAACATTGATGTTTCACACTTTCAGCTCCCTCTGAGTCTGTCATGTCTGTGCATTATGCTTTTCCACCTCTTTCTGACCGTACTTCATTTTTCTTCCATATCTTCAAGTGTGATGATGTTTTCTCCTTTTGGTATGGTGCCCATACTTTGTTCTTGCATTCCTTTGCTATATGTCCAAGCTTGTTACATGCATAACATCTCATATGTTTCATATTCCTTCTATAGTAGTCAATGGCTTTGTGACCAAACATATTGCAAGCAAAGCAATATCCCTTAAAGTACCTGGAACGTGATGATATTTTTGTGTGATGGTCTTGAACCATTCTTCTTCTGCATCTGGCTACAACATGTCCAAAATTATGACATACATAACATTCAACATTATTCATTTGAGGAAATGACTAACTATCACTTCTATAGTTAGGAGTAAAAGATTTTCTTTGAATAATTTCTTTCCTTGGTTGTTGATGGGATTGACCTCTCATCTCCTTGTTGAGCATTTCAGAGTTTGCATTAGAGTCCCTTGTTTTACTTTGTGAACTAGATTCACCTTTAACAAATTCATGAAAACCAAGACCAGTTTTGATAGCAGGAGACCTTTGACTACTAAGAATATCATCCAAGATCTTAGTACTATCTTGAAACCATAAGAGCTTATCCTTTTCTTCTAATTTATCTTTTAGAATATTTACCTCAACTTGATGTTGCTCTTCCTTTTCAAGATACTGCTTCTTCATGATTCCTTCAACTTTTCTTCCTTCTTCCAAATGATGTCTTAATTCAAGAACTTCATTTTCTTGTTTTTCAAGAGCTTGGAGTAGTTCTTTATTCTGCTTATTTTTTTCTTCAAGATCTTCTTTTAGCAAGAGGATCTTAGCTTCAAGACTTTCATAGTAACTGGATCTATCTATGAGTTTCTTGATTGTTGTGCTCCTTTCATTTACTTCATTTCTTAATGATGTCACTTCATCCTGAAACTTTTGACATTGATCTTCCTTTTCCTTGAATAGCTTCCTTACCTTGTTTCCTTCCTCTAGTTGAGCTTTTAGTTGGGTAGCTTCTTCTTTGGAGACACATTCCCTTTTGTACAATAGATATTGTTGATATCTAACTTTTTCTATAAGCCTTTTAAATTATGCCTCTATTTGATATCTTTCTTTCTCACCCATAAGACCAAATTTAGTTGTTTTTCTATCACTTTCATCATCTTCAAATGGATGGAGAAATGTATCACCAGAGGATAACAAATTCATACCTGGTAGTTCTTTTGCTTGTTCATCTTCATTATGAGGTGATTCTAAATCTAAAGTGTTGCTTCCACATATTCCCCAATCGATTCTCCCACTGTCATAGGTCCTCTGAGATGTCTTCTTCTTCTGAGGTGCTTTCTTCTTTAGCTTCTTTCCCATTGTTCTATGGATCTCCTTTAAGTGATCAAGCTTCTACTAAAGGATCTGCTCTGATTCCAATTGTTGGAGATAATACTCGGGGGTGGGTGAATCAGTATTAGCAAATCAATAACTTTTTCATTTCCATAGATTCATATACGCTACTTAAGTTAAGGGAACTTGCGTGTACATGCAATTTTTCCTAATGCAACTAGCATATATCAAGTAAACTTATGATTCAGTTAATCCATTAAATGTTGATCTTTAATCAGTGCATAAAAAATTCATTAACCATATGAACAGTAAACAGGTGCAGTAAAACATAATAGATCATCACACATAAGAAGCACACATGAACTCCATGATGTAAGGTGGAAACCCAATGTGGCTGAAAACCACCTGCTGCAATTCATCTATATCTTCTTTTAATAAGAAACTTCTTTTTACAATATTTCTGTATTGGTGCAGTCTTATACTAGTATGTAGGCTTCTACCCGCAGAAGGCTACAACCTTCTCTCATTTTCCAGCTTCTCCTAGAAGGGAGCTACAACCCCCTTAGCTCTTGTACTAGCTGATGTACTAGTATGTAGGTGTTGGCCTACAGAAGGCTACAAACTTCTTTATTCCTCCAGGTACCACGTTTCATAAATTTTCAGACTAGATACTCATGGAACACAACATCATAATCTAAAGGCCACGTTTCATCCAATTTTCATACTGGACCCATCAATAACATTGAAGCACATAATCAATCACCACTTACATCATCAATCTTTGAATCACCAAACACTAAATCACTGAAACCCTGTCAACAAAAACACAGTCACCAGAACACAGAGCAAATCACAGAACTCTGCAACAATATTCTAAGCCAACTGTATCATAAAAAAACATGTATTAGAGTGCATACACTACTTGGAAGAGCCGAACCAGCGTGTATACACAACTTCACTAAAGCGAACCAGCGTATATGTCATCAAATACTTACTTATAACTTCACTGTAATTCCCGACTTTAGACATACCCAGATCATTACATACAAAAGGATAGTACGTGTGTTAGCAACCAAATCTAGTCCATCAGATCACATAAAAATAGGTCATTATGATCCTGATCCATTACTAGACCTCATCCATCAACACTAAAGCTAATCATAATAAACCAATCTAAATATGCAGAACACTGTCACTAGTAAACAGTCACCAGAACTCAGACTTTGCATCAACAACCAGAACCATTGTTAATATGGTATACGCTACTTAGATGTATCTAACCCAGGTATATATGCGCTTTTATCAAAGTCAACTACCGTATACATCTATAAATATTCATTCATAATTTGCAGTTATTCCAGACTTGAGTTATACCCAAATCATAATATTTACAGAACATTACATGCATCAGTATACAGATCTAGAATAAGCATGATCAAACCATATAGAGATGATTCATTCCAAGCCATAAGATCCCGATCCATTTAGATCTTGTCCTCCATCAACTGTTGAGATTCTTCCTTGGCTCAGATCAAGTAAAACATCATAAACACATAACCTGCATACTGGATCTCACACTTCATTAGATATTTGAGACTTTCTGAGTGTCTTTGCCTAATGATTTTCTCCTCCTTTTATTGTCTTAGGTATTACTCAATACCATGGTCCAAAACCACTTAGAACCAATACCTTGGTCCAAATACCTAGGGCCAATACCTTAGACCAAATACCATGGAACAATACCAAAATACCATGGTCCAAATACCACGGACCAAAAACTTAGTTTTTGACATGTATGCACTTTTCCTTGCATGAAAGTGCATGTATATGCATATGCACCTTATGCTCAATGAACTTGCATGTATACGCAACTTGGTCAAGGTAAACCTGCGTATACCTCTTTTTCTTTCATTTTGTGACCTTGAACTGTGATTCAATAATGTTAACCTGTAGTACTTTTATCTTCATCATCAAGGACAACACCTATATCATAATGTTAACTTTCTGCACTGTGAACTGTCATTTCCTTTGAACTTGCCTGCATCACATCTGTTAACACAACTACCATGTATTAATATTATATTTGATATCTCTTGTGAAGTTTCATCTAGTTACCATGTATAAGTGAGTTGTTCTGCTACAAGAGGATTGCCATCAAGTACAACACATTCATCATAATGCAAACATCGGCAACTCGTTGATGGATAAAGTTATGAGTGATGCTACTATCAATCAATACTACTACAGAGCGATGTTTAATAAATCTTCTGATTTTCAGAGTTTGGGGCACAAAGATGCCTACCAAAGCATGTAGCGAGATAACTAGTTCCTCTGGCATTGTTGGGAGTTCATTGTCCTGCTGGGTTTCCTCAACTTCTTCCTCTGGTCCCTCAAGGGGTGGGGCTTCCTCAGATGAGCTGTGATGAGTAACATCAATTTTAAATAATTTGGGTTCCTTGCATTTATGCCCACGGGAGTATTTGTCATCGGAGTAGTAGCACAATCCTTGTTTTATTCTTTCAACCATTTCTGCTGGAGACACATTTTGAACCTTAAGTGTTTGGGTAGGGCCTTGAGCCTAGGTGGGGCATCCCTTGGCTATGGAATTTGAATGAGGAGACTAGGAAGCTAAAGAACGTTTCACTTCGATAGCCTTGTTTCAAGCGTCTATCCATGTAGGTGGGTGGTGCATTCAGACATGTGCTTGGATGGCTTCTTTGAGACCACTTATAAAACATTCCAAGTAGAATTCATCTCCCAGACCTTCTATGCAGATGGCCAATGTATCAAATGCTGCAATATATTCTTTTATTGTGCCTATATATCGGAGCTTAGTAAGACGACCCAAAAAATTAGTCTCTATCAAAGTGGCCACAAAGAGATTTTGAGAACACCTGCCAAGTTATTTTCCCAGGATAACATTTCTGATGCCACTGCCACCGTTGCCATCTCTCTTGGTACAAGTGAAGGGCTCCCACATGTAGTTTAGTTGGATGATCTCGGATATCATTCAGAAGGAAATATTGTTCCATTTGTGCTACCCATACTGTTGGATTAGAGCCATCAAATTTATACATGTCTAGCTTGGGTGGCCAAGGGTGGGAATGTTGGTGATTTCCATGTAAGTGAATATGATGGCTAGATTCTCCTTCAAGGTCTTCATTAGGACCATGTGCCTCTAGATAACACCCTGACGTGCTCACTTTGAAAGTTTCCATGAATTTCTGCATCTGGTCTTCTATGTTCTGGAAAGAAGCCAACTGTTTTTCAAGGCTCTCAATCTTCTCGTTAGCCATGGCTTGAGATCTGGTTTCTACCATACACAGATCTTGGTCACTTGTCGTCACTTTGAAAAAAATTTGGGACCACTCGAAAATTGAAGCCGAAAAGTGAATGGTACCACTATGATCATCTCGTTTTCCCTATTCTTATGGGCTAAGTCTCTTATAAGCGTCTCGAGAAGCCCTCTGTTTTTTTTTTGTTAACTCTGAATGGAGTTTTACTCCCCGCTGATCAATACTGCAGTGGCCAATTTCTAGAAACCTTGATTTTTCCCAATGTCTTGTGAGAATCACCCTAGGATATAGGAGCCACCAGCCTCACTGCACAAATGGTTATATTTACTTGCGAAACCCCCAACTGCTGAATGTGAGTTGGACTGCGGTGGTGACAGAACTCCAACTTCTAGATCTGAATGGTACTCTGGCAGTAGACCGTCAACTGTTGGATTTGATTATTGTTGTAGTGATAGAACCCCAACTGCTAGATCTGATCTGGAAAATAAGATAATGGGTGATGGTCTCAAAGGAGTGTCAGGTGCTATAGATCATGATATACATAAGGGTCCGACAATAGTACTCGACCCAATCTTTCATGGCACTAACTAAGGAGAATCAACTGTACCCTTAGTTGTACTACTTTGTTAGGCCCCTATACTACTAGTGTAAACTCTTATTATTAGTACAACCCCCTTATTATATTGATGTACCCATGTAGTGGCCATATTGTTACTATTGTGCCCCATAGAAGCCCACTATTGTTATTATTGTGCCCTTACATTATTATTGTTATGTAGGCTCTGATTATGTTATGACCCCTTAGACTCCTATATATAGAGAGGAGGTCTTTTCATTTGAATCATCCAAGAATTGTTCATTTATGTAATGTAAAGGAGGTTGCCCCCTCGAATAGGCTGAATTATAAGGTGTTGATCTCTCTTTTCTATCTTTTCTTGAGCTAGTTTCATAACAATACATCATGGGGTTACAGTTAGAAATGACCGTGGTTTTGCATAATAAGATGTAGTGACAAAATCGTTGGACAACTTGAACAACTGCCAAGGCCAATTTCTCCAGGATTTAGAGTTCGACTAAGATAATAAATCAAATGTCATTGTTGAATTCATCTTCCTAAACTAAAACCATCCCGATGGTGGAATGAGAAGCGGCAAGGTACAAAAAGTAGTCTTGGTTGTAGTTGGGAGGATGCAATAATGGTGCATGGGTCAACGCGTGTTTAAGTGCATCAAAAGATTTGTCAGCTATCTCATCCCAAAAGAATGGAATGTTTTTTTTCAACAACCTGGCAAAACCTTTTTTTATCTCGGTGTAGTTAGGAATGAATCGACGTAAAAAGTTTGCTTTCCCTTGCAAACTTTGGAGTTGGCGAAGAGACGAAGGCGGAGGTAATTTGACAATAGCTTCAACCTTCGAGGGATCGACACGAATGCCGGATTTTGAGACAACAAATTCCAGTAAATGACTCGTTTCTATACAGAATACACATTTGTGCGGATTCAGCCTAATTCGATAATGCCTACATCTCATAAATATTGCTCGTAAATGAGTGAGATGATCGACTCTACGTAATGAATGAGCAGGTAAATCATCGAGATAAGGCTGCACAATGTGCTTGATGTCATGAAATGCGTAAGACATAGCCCTTTGAAAAGTTGCTCCAGCTTTCTTCAATCCAAAAGGTAATTTGCAATAAGAAAATGTCCCCCATGGACAAATGAAAACTGTTTTAGGTTGATCAGTAGGGAGTATGTTAATTTGATTGTAACTAGAAAAACCATCCATAAAGGAGAGTATTTCACTGCTAGCACAGTCATCAATAATTTGATCGATATAGGGGGTTGGATAATTGTCTTTAGGACAAGCTCGATTAATATCCATATAATCAATACATATTCTTATCATTCCTTGCTTTTTGTTAACAAGAACAATATTTGATACCCAATCCATTAAGGGAATTGGATAAATGAAACTTGCTTTAAGAAATTTCTCAACTTCAGCTTTAATATCAGCAACTTTTCTTGGATGTATCTGACGCAAACGTTGCCGGACAGGTTTAGCATCCGAGTAAGTTTTAATTTCATGGACAACGATTGATGGATCGATTCCTGGCATTTCTTCATATGATTAGGCAAACACGTCGCAAAATTCTTGAAATAGGGCTTTATAAGTTTGGATTTCCTCGTCCGTACAGGAAGCACCTATATGAATGTTTTCAATAATTCCGGGTTTCACTGAGATGTCAATAGGAATCGTTCGAGAAATATTTCCCAAATTTAACTCAGAATCAGGATGTTTAAGTGGATTTTGTGGTTCCTTGACATAATCAGTGGTAAAAATAGAGGAGAAATCATTCTCAAAACGATCAAGCTCAGGTAAAAACGAAGACCGATGATGGAGATCTTCCCATGGTAAATCATCAACAGACAAAAGTTCACGAATCTGCTCGTCAGTATGAACAATTTCAGAAAAAGTAGTTGACCCTGAGGTTGAGATTGAAAGTGACTCCCCATGGATCACATTCATTGAATCGATTTTAGTTGAACTAGTGTCGGAAAATGACTATACCGCCTGATATGAAACTTCAAAGGGACTCAAAGGCATTGCATCACCAAGTGAGTCCACCTCAGATTCGGAAGGTACGATCCAAGGATCATCAAGAACAATAGTGTCCGATGAAATCATATGAATTGTTGCAAAAGAAGGTGATACGTTAGGTTGACGAAAGGAAAACGTTCCTAGTAAACCAAAATATTTAACCAAACCTACTCCAACATCCTTATAAGGGATAGCCGTTTTACCGACATGTTGAATACTCTCAGAAGAGGCCGGGTCGGATGAAAAATAAGTCAACTGATCTATTGTGATGATCTTTCCATTATGAGGAAACTTAATAAGCCGAAAGACTGATGAAACAACAACAATCATCACGTAAGACCAACTACGACACAATAGAAGGTTGTAATCTAGAGGGGCATCAACCACCTCCACATCTAGATTTACAGTTTTTCCTTCAACCCCTATAGGTAAATCTTGCAAAATGCCATAAGGATGAAACCCTCGGCCATCAAAAGCCTTTAAAATTGTCGGGGATTGATTAAGTGTCGGAGAACCAAGCGATCTCCAACATTGAATCAACATAATACACGTAGAAGCTCCCTTATCAATCATAGTCCGAAAGCAAGGTCTGTTTTTGACTAACACCGGGATCTGGAAATCCATTTGATGAGGTAAGCGAGCTGTACTATTTTCTAAATCGAAGATTATAAGATTGGAATCCTGAACATCAACCACTCCTATAGCAGAAAAAAGCAATTTACGCTGTGCTGGGCATGATTGCAGCACCTCCAAAGTCGACATTGCTGAAGGAGAAACAACTAAATCTTCAACAATTTTATAGTTCTGAGTAGCTCTCGCATGCGGATTGAACGCTGACTTTCGAAGTATACCTTTAGCAGGCGGCTTGATTACTAAGTCTGGGTTAGGTTTCTCGATCTGTAGCGGATCAAAACCAGAAGGAGTTGAAGTTGATGGGTTTGAAGTAGAAGATTATGCTTCCTTACCACCAACAGGATTCTTACTACCATAATCTTGCGATCGCGTCGCAATCCTAACATGGGACATCATCATAATTGGTTCTTCTGAGGAATTTGAGGAAGAACCTATCATCTTACTATCTTGACTTGGAAAAGGATTCTTCAAGACAGCAGACATTTGGAAACCTTTGACAATTTTTGAAACCTCAGCATGATGTGGACAATCTCTTGTAAAATTCTCCTCCTCACGAATGAGACAAGGATAGTGAGGTTTACTTTTCTCATCAATAGATTCCGTTTTATTTGGTTTCTCTTTTGTGTTTTGTTTATTTTTCTTCTTCCCTTTCTTTTTACCGCTGGATTTTGATTTGGCCATAAATGATTCTATGACATGAATATCAACAGGACTTTCAGCGGAAGATTCTCCTGTCGGGGAATCTGGTAGAGTTATAATAGGAGAAGAATTCTTTGTAGATTTCTTCTTACTCTTGGTACTAACTGAACCAATCATACCGTCAGTGGCATGAGACCTTGAAGGAGCTGTAGTTATTTGATTTTGTTTGGGAAGATCGGGGATTTTTTCGTGTAAAGTACCTGACTGCGTATAAACTAAGTCAAGGTACTGAGCTTGAGTAATTACTTGCTCTTCAGTAACTACTCTTGCCTTAGCTACATGTTCAGTGATTTTAGGTAATAATGATTTAACAAACCATTCTGCTAAGATTTGATCTGGGATAAAAACTTTCACTAAACGTCGTCGACGTCGCCATTCATGAATATGGTCTGAAATATATGTAGATTTGACTGTTTTAATGAAGTTAATAATTTCGTGCCATTGTCATATCTGATTGGCGAATGAGTTGAGAATGAAGTAGCTAACTGAGTAAAATTATAAAAAGAGCTTCGTGGCAACTCAATATACCACTTGGCTGCAAGACCAATTAGAGTGCATTGAAAAAGGTGTAAGTGAATTGAATCATATATAATGGAATTTGATGCACACCAGAGGTGATAAGTCATCACATGATTCGACAGATCCTCTCCTGGCCTACCCTCAAACTTCGGAATGTCACTGGGAAACTTATTAGGCATTGGCGGCCAATACGGAAGATAGTAAACTGGATCGTTCATAAGGCACGACAAGTCAGGTAAATCCAAAGTTGCGATAAATGGTAACTGACGGTTAGGGTCTCGAAAAGCCTGGGTCGCAAGACCAGCTCGAGGAGAAGGATATCCATGATAACCTGGAATTGGATTTGCATTAGGAATATTGTATCCTCCCGGAAAACCAGGATTAACTGGACCAAACTGGGGTTGTTTAGGTTGAGGTTGCTGATAAGTAAATTGTGGTTGACTTGTGACAACCGTACTTGGACCAGGTTGTCCTACAGGCATCTGAACCGAAGTCTGAATTGTAGGTCCAGACTATGGTAAAGAAGTCTAAGGAGTTGATGCAGGAACAGTAGAAACCGGAGTTGTCGATACTCCAGAAATAGGTGGGGTAGATTGAACAGAAGCTGCAGTAGTTGCAGCAGACGTTTGATGCGGAGCTTGAGGTGAACTAGGCCCAGGATGATGAACTACACCAGGTGCAGAAGTTTGAATAGTAGGTTGGACAGGTTGCTGGGTTGAACCATAAACCAAAGGCTGTTCAGGTTGCTGGGTTGAACCAGAAACCAAAGGCTGTTCAGGTTGAGATGACAACTGCACATTGGGTTGCAAAGTTTGTTGAGATGAATTCCACACCACGTTCATTCCAAGGTATGGACCCATAAACGGTTGAGCGTATTGAGGACCATAACTAGGTTGAGTGTAGGGCAGATAATTGAAAGGTACATTTCCAGCTCCTTGAACAAATGGTTGACCAGAAGGTGGTTGGAAACCTTGAGATGGGTACTAACCTTGAGGTTGATAACCTTGAGGCATGTACTAAAACTGGGGTTGACCTTGAGGTATATATTGATATTGGGGTTGACCTTGAGGTATATACTGGGTTTGGGGTTGGCCTTGAGGTATGTACTATCCCAAAGGTATGTACTGTCCTTGAGGTTGCCCCCCAGGTGGTATTTTACTACCTTGAGGTTGCTCCCCAAGTGGTATTTGACTACCTTGAGGTTGCCCCCCAAGCGGTAACTGACTACCTTGAGGTTGCCCTCCAGGCGATAACTGACTACCTTGAGGTTGCCCTCCAGGCGGTAAGTGACTACCTTGAGGTTGCAAATTTGGAATAGCACCAGACATCATAAGAATTTCTTCTACACTCAACGACGGAGTTCCATTATGACCAGTTGACATCCCATGTTCAATGGGTTGAGGAGACGCTCCTGCAAAAGTACCAGAGATCGACTGATACTTATAAGGAACAGAAGGCCTACCATACAAAAATTCTTCCGGTGATTGGGAAAACATGGATGACTGTTTTGACATATTCAAAGGAGGATAATAACCTCTGGGTGTAGGATGAAAATGAATACGAGGCGGTGAAGAAGCAAGACCCGGATTTTCTAAAAAGTTCGTTAATGATACGTACCAAGCGTCACTTCTGAAAGGACTATAGAAGATTGATTCACGCTCCCTAAGTTCTAAAGTTGGTTGATTTTTAGGGAGAATTATATCTTCGTCCAGACTAACAAGTTCTTCAATAGAGATGAGTCTAGAAGGAAGATTCTGGGTAATGACACTTCCTACCCTAGGTGAACCAGGACCACTAGAAGTTGGAGAAGCAAATCCCGAGGATGGAGTAGCAGCAGGTTCAGTTTCAGGTTCAGAAATTTCAGGTTCCTCAACTAATTCACTAGTAAGTGAAATACTACCAGTAACTTCGGAAAATGAAATTGGTTCAGAAATATACTCTGTTGCTGGGACTTGATAATCAGGGTGAATAATTAAAGATGATTCTCTGGCCTCCAGTGACCCAACTCTACTTTCACTAGGTGTGACAAGAGCTCTTAGCCCTTGAAGCTGACTTGGTGTATATTCGGGAGGCTGCCCTCGAAGTCTATGGGATTGTCTCGGTAATTCAGCCACAATTAAATATTTAATTACTTCACACGCAAACAAAGAAAATCTCAATAAAACCACCTAAAGTCTCTAAAGAACCAAACAATTGAATCACACACCTAACAATCTAAGAGGTCAAACCACACACAACAGTAACTTTCCGTACCGAAAACACTAGTCGATGATGAAATCCAACGTCGCAGAATTCAATACAGAAATGGCGGTTGGAACAGTTACCCCGACAACCTGCTTAATGAAACAGATTGGCACAAGTTTCTTCACAAAACCATCTCGAGTGAAGAGAACCCCCTAGAGAGTCCAAGTGAGTCTAGTCGACGTCTGCTCCAGGTACAGTGAGACCCATCCTTCACCATCACCTTAGGAAAGAATCTTAAGATTATGGTCACTAAGGTTACCAACAGTAACAAATACAACTGGGGGAATAATCTACGATCCGATCTACGCGCAAGGGCAGAGTAGCAAAGCTCAATCCCCTTGAAGGCTTCTCGACATGATCAATCCAATATTTACCAACAAGTGACCCCAACCTCCTCGACAATGGTTAATCTGAGGTTTACCGTTTTTAATACGCGCAAATCTGCTATCTTTCCCAATGAGACAGACTTGATTATGTCAAAGGTTCAGACATGATCTCATGATTGACTCCTTTAAGAGGAGCTTCCCAGATTATATCAATTACAATTGGATTTTTTTCCTACTACAAGATATAGCTACTTGTTTGTTTAAACTATCATGGAGAGTTAATTACTCCCTACTCCAGGATACTATCCTAAGCTATGTTGGTGATAAGAGCCCTAGAAATAAAAAGATTTCTAGATGAATTTTAATTAAGCGTTATTTTTATTGGTTGTTTCTTAAGTAAAAAGGTATGGAGATGAAACTTTGTGGTGTGAAGACTCGACTCCAAAAATGCTAAAAAAATGCACCTAAGATGATAAACAATTCCTTTTTCTTTTCAATGAATCTCTAGCTAAAGAAAGAGTTGAGAATGCAATTGCTTAGTAAACAAATCTTTCCTTCAACATATAAATGAAAAGAAAATCTTTTTGTCTTTCGCAATAAACTTAAAACGAAGCTACTAATTATGCTCACAAAATAAATCCCTTTTCTTTTCAACACTCAAAACTACAGAAATCAATTCTTTCAAAAGAGAAACTAAAATTTCTAGAAACACACTCAAAACTATGAAAAATCTAATCTTGAGATCTAAAACTTCTAAAAATATATTGAAATAAAAGCATCAAATGTTTTTGAGGATGTTTTACTTAGCTATTCAGCAAACTAAGGATTAATTCGTTCAGAAAAACAAATCAATCAAGAAGCACCCAGCTATGTTTTCTTTGATAAAAATGAAATTCACAACTTATGACCAAGTTCGTTCAAATATTTGCAAAGAGAAACAAGATCTATTTCTCACCAAAGGAAGATTTCACAAACCAGCCAGACTCATCAAGAAAGCAAAAGGGACCAGGGTGATCTAAGGTTTCTTAGGCTTCTAAACTTTAAGTCACTACAAAGACCGAGTGAAAACCAATCCAGGAATGCAAAACTTCTAGAAATTCACCTAAAACAAAACACCAATGGAACTTGCTCGCAAGAGTCTCTTGATAGGATATATGCAGATCTGGGCAGAGACTAAAAGTAATAAAAAGAATCTAAACTTAACTGGACGCAAATATTTTAGGTTTTCCAAAAAAATTTGATAGGGTCCGCAAGCTCCCAATGAAACCAGGTGCGGTACCGCTCTGTGTAGTAAAGTGACAGTGCGGAGAGGTCCGCATTGTAATACAAACAGAACGTGCAGTCCTCGTAAAAATTTCTAAAAAATAAAAAATCAATCCAGGACCTAAACACTACCCAATCCCACACACATCAAGCAAAAACTAGAAACAAAAATCAAGTCTCTCAAGTCAAAGACAAAGGAAAATTAAACAACCAAATCCCGTCCCTAGTGGAGTCACCAATTTGTTGGCCAGATAAATCATTCTTGCGAACAAGACCGATCTCCCTAGTATCAACTGATATCTAGCAACAAGCAGGACAAGCAAATTTATCTTTCCCTAAACATATTTCGATTCATTAATAAAAGCTAAAGAGGCGTTTTAGACCCTACCTTAAGTCCAACGCTAGTTTGTGGTAGCCACGCTCCAATAGCTCCAAAGAGTCTCCTTTTAAGAACTTGCAATCACAAACAAGCACACATCAAAGAACACCTACATAGCTAATATAATAAATCATGTTCATCATAGTGATCAAGGAATCTATGAAATAAACCATTAAACACAACTTACTAAGAAAAATAAACTTGATTGTATTAACTTTGAAATAGAAGAACTTTACAACCTTGGTGCCTTGATGCTATACAACCTCTTCCCAGGGGTCCAAACAAGAATCTCCTCTACTTTGAAAAGCCTCACTCTCTTCCAAATGAGATCAAAAGGTATGTAATCTCTCCTCAAAAGCTCAATTAGGAAGACTAAGTTCTAGTAGCATTTACCCTCAAAACTATTCAGCTTTCAACCCCCCTAGTAACCAACCTAATGCTTCATTTTATAGTGCAAAGGAAGGAGGTTACCAGGTCCACCATTGAAGGGATAGAGTCCTCCTTCAAGGGGATAAGCTCCTCACATCAAGGGGTTAGCTCCTAACGGTATGGGATGCATGAATCCTTAAGGAGCGAACTTGTAACCGCAAGATTCCCTCTAGAAGCTTCCAGAAATGACTCAGAGTGAGTTTTTAAGAATATAATTGCGCCTTTTTAACTTTTACAGGGGTTCGCAACCTCTAAGATAGAGACAGAGCAGTCAGGTGCGCAGGGGACATGACCAATGGGTGCGGTACCGTAGGTAATGCTAAGAGAAAGTGCGGAACCAGAGTTTTAAAGATTTTTAAGGTCTTTCTCTCATTTTAAAGGCTTGATATGAAGAACTGAGGCTTAAGACTTGCAATGGAGGTAAGCATGAGTGATGATAGACTCACACGGATTGCAGAAAGTCATGGTGACAATTTTTTGTGCAACCGTTACCTAACTTGTGGGGAGAAAATCGAGAATTTCTCACACAGGAGGTGTATAATTAGAAATTGACTGAGGTTAATTGCAGGATAGGTGCAACCCCTGAAAGAAAGACAATCCTTAAAGGAACGACCATTACGAACTTCTTAGAGAAGGAATTTCACCTTCTCGAGATGGTTAAAACTATCTCTCAGCGCAAACTGGATTATGGTGGGGTGATCAACCTTCAACTCCACTATCGACAATTAAATTCTATTCCATCTCTTCCTCCATCCATGTAGCAACGATGCGAGCAGTATGCCAATCATCCCATGCTTGAAATTGTTTTCCTCCAGGGTTCTGTAGCTTCACACCAAGCATCAACGTCGTCTCATCAACCATGAATATCATGTTTGTTTCTCCAGTGATGGCCTTTGATTTTACTTTTCAGTTGTTTTTACCTTATGTTTGTTATGATTTTAACAAGACATTCTATTATGGTTAAGAGAGTTATGCCTTTGCGTATGCTCAAATTTTGATTCATGATTTTTGTAATGATGTTAAAAATCAAGAAGGAATATCTTCTTAATAGCCTATGCTTTAGAGGCTTTTTGGTACATACACATTTCTAAAAAAGGAAAACAGGTTCAGAATCTGAAAGAGGAATCTATGTTATTTTTGAGAATGTATGACTTTGAGATATGTATCTCTTAGAATGTTAATGAAATTGTTATGATTCCTCATTCCAGTACTACAGTATGTTATCTCTCTGTTGAAATTCCATTATGTTCATTTTCCTCTCTGATTTCACGTTATTGTAGCTGCCAAAAGTGTTTCATGTGTTCTTACAGGTTCATTTGTATTAAAGTGTTAAATGTATGTATGAATCTTCGAAACTAAATCTTTATATTGCGCTCCGTGAATCATCACACCCATTCTTCACTAATCCATCATGTCTTTATGAACTTAGAAAAGTATAGAATTCTTTATGTTTCAAGCTCTACGTGATGAGTTAACCTTTCTCTTTATCTTCCTTCATCTCTCTGCTAAAGTAATTGAACTGTAAATACTTGAACTACTCGACCTTCATGATTTATCATATATATTTCTGTGTGTTACATATGTATGAGAATGTACCAAGGAATACATGGACTATGTCTTTTTGATGAATGAACCAACCAAATGTTTTTTATGATATATGGATATAAGGAAAGTATTTGTTATGTCTCCATTCTTCAAAGAACTATCTGAGACACCTAAGATCAAGATGTTCTAGGCCCTGATCTTGTAGCAATATGAGGTTGTCTCTAGAATCAACAACACTTCGGATGAATCCATCCTAGTAGGTTTAATGAGTCCTAGGAAGGAGAAAATTGATCTTGTCATCATGACAAGTCCTGTGTCGTTTATGTTTTACAAGTCTGACGGAGGTTGAACTCAACATATTTTTCATGTTTACAGAGCTTGAAAAAGAGGTGAAAAATAAAACTCCAAAGGTCCCTTTTCGTAAATCGTCCCTTGAATCCGAAAAGGTAGAAAACGATATCCAAGAGAACCTCGTAGCCATGTTCGACTAAGGTATTCATTTTTCGTACAATAGTCTATCTCAGTGTGGAAAAGGGTTAAAATTATACTGAGTATACGTCATTTCATTTACTTTAACAAGTTCAAAATGACAAGTATTCAATGATCTTTTCATATTTTGAGAGTCAGAAAAGATCTTAAAGATGACTCTAGGGGATCGCTTTTTTGTTAATTTTGACGACTTTGAAAAAGTGATAATATAAAAATCATTGAATTAGTCAACATAAATCATCGTCACCATGTTTTATGACCTGTTGCTGCACGAGTAAAACATACATTACCAATTTCGAAGAAAAATATTAAAATATAAGTGAAAATTCCCTACTTTGGTAAAAGTGTCATTTAAAAACTTATAAAAGCTCAGAAAAGTAAAGCAATTTCACCATTTTACCATTTTGCAAATCATAAAGCATTTTTACCATATTTTGCCTCGATCTTTAGGTGGAGAGTACTATCAATCTCAGACACCATTTGTAAAACTGTTCACTACAAGTAAGAGATTTGTCCCTTCCCTTCAACTTGGTTGTATTTTTATGAATTTTCAGCCATAGCTTAGGTTGCATGGAGGGCTTGATAAAAATTATTTCGAGGGTGATCAATGCGGGTTTTACCCATCGGACCCACACTATTCACCCTGCGGTCCACTGTGGCAGCATGCTAGAACCGCGAAAAAATTCATGGACATTTGCGTTGGCACAGAGTAGTGAATGTTTTGAAAAATCCCCCAAGTTTAATGCTTTATATCGGGAGTTTATTCCATAAAAACTCATGAAATGTTGTTTTATGAATTTTTTACAGGTTAATAAACCAAAAATGTTGATCGAATGGAAAGAAAGAGGACATGAAGTTGATGACCATCAAGAAAGATAGGACCCAAATTTCATTGTTACCCTTCAAGACTGTGGGTTGTTGAAATTCTTCTGGATCCCTAGTATTAGGAGCCAAGTAGAGCTACTGCAGCATTTGATTAGTTGGTGGGATGTGGATCATCTTCTTCATGATCAGGGACCAAGAACTTGAAATAGATGTCAGTGACATTTATTTCATTACTGGTTTGTCTAGAAAGGGACAACGATTCAGTTGTCTAGTTCTCGATTTGGAGGAGAGAGCACATATATGTTGATTGCAAGGCATTGTCCAGGGACTCAAAATACCCAAAGTTGGAAGATAGATATAAAGACCATCACAAATCTCCCACTACAAATAATCCTGCATAGTATGGCCTGAATAACTGGGGCTCAAGCATTGCATGAAGCAACAAAGTCTCATTTCGAGTACACAATCAAGTGTCTAAGTCCCATGGTCTTCAACTACTGTCAGGGTTTATTGGTCAATATGAAGTGCCAACTTATGAAGGGCGAGTAAGGAGGACTGAAACAATTCGGTTTTTATTCAATCTTGGTGACGTTCTTCATGGAATGTGTGCCATTGTTTTGATATCAGTGGATAGAAGTGGATGCACCAATGCCCAAAGATCCATGGTTGATGAGGTGGGGTGAGCTTATGCCTCGACAGGGAGGTAGTCAATGGATTTCTTTAATCCCAACATTTTTTGGATGGATGCAACAACAAATTATCATGATAGATGATTGGGAATATGTTGGCATGGATTTCTAAGGAGATCTTGGTCTTCCACTTCCACCAGGAACACAATGGACCGATGTAGGTAAAAATGAGCTCTTAAAGTTCCGAAGTTTTTAATTTTTTTATTATATGTGTACTGAGATTTGATACTTGTGATTTTTGCATATGTTGGACCAGAGAGATCTCCAGGGGTTTCTCCAATGGCCAGGATAGTGGCATGCTAGATAGAGGATGCTCCTTATGAGGAGGCAACAGATCTGATCGTTGAGGTGGAGCGTAATATGGAATTCCTGACAAGGGGAATTCTAGAATATGCCTCGATCGATGAGGTGCCACTACGATACTAGAGGCACACCTTAGGGGTACCTGCCAGACTGCGTTGGTTACTAAACCAAGTCATTAGAGCTATGTCATGCTATCATGAGCACCATGTGGGTGAATAACCATCTGTTAGTCTTTATTTTCTGCACTTATGTAGGCTTGAGAAGTAGTGTGTCTTAGAACACAATTTTTGATATTTTGATGTAATAATATTTTTGAAAACTCTCTCTCTCTATATATATATATACACATCTTTTCCTGTTATGTTCATTATGTGATGGTCTTTGTTTTACATATGGCGTAGGTGTCTATCTAATACATAATTAGCCAATGTATTTGTTAATGTGTTCAAATGTATCAGAATATGTTGATAAGTGATATAATCAAAGTATCGTTCCAAAATACGAATTCACAAGTACATTCTAAAAATATGAGGGTTTCTAACGGAATATTATCTATTAAGCTATAGTAATATGAGCTGTAAATCAATATTAATGACTAACTCTCTAATGCGAAGAGCATTGGCTTCTGAAAAAATCTCTATAACCACACTATATTTGGAAATGTTCTTAGTAGTACGACCTAAACATATGCCTTGTAAATTCACTAACTCACCATTAGGGTCATAGATTGCCCATGCGGCAGAAGAAAAATTCCATGTAGTATGGCAAGCTCCATCAGCAAAACCAACATAAAGGTTCGATGACATCTGTAAACCAAGTAGAACACATGGTAAGCAGAGGAAAACACGTTTACAAAAGACAAGAAAACAAACCAAAACCAAAATGCACACTAATGAATAACGCACTAATGTACAAAGTATTTACACGAAATCATGCATAATAATTCTTGAGGTAAGTCCCACTTTGAGGGGCTTAGCCAATTGATTTCCTTCATAGTCAAGAAACTCATAGGAACCATTCTGTAATACTCATTTAACAATGAAGGGACATGCCACATTGGTTTGACTTTCCCAGCTCCCAATTTATCATGGGCTTGATCATATAACAAGACCAAGTCACCGTCAACAAAAAACATGGGGAGTAATAGTTTTATCATATTATGCTTTAACTCATTTCTTTTGATCTTCAATTAATAACGCAACAATATGACGAGTTTCATCAATCATTTCGAGGTAAAGCAATTGTTCCTCCTCTGGTGAGGTATCACAGAGTAATTCAACAACTAGTTTCAATGAAGGAATCTCGCATTCAGTTGGAAGGATAACCTCTAGACCGTACACCAACTGAAAGGGTGTCAATCCAATTGTTGTCTTAGTTGTGATTTGGTAAGCCCACAAAGATAAAAATATCATAAGATGCCAATTTTGTTTATGGATCCCAACAATACGTTGAAGCATTGTAACCAGGACTTTGTTTACTGCCTCAAATTGGTCATTGGCATGTGGATAGTAAGGAGTTGAGTTGTCGTGACACAGAACCAACTAAGCAGTAAGCTCTATCATCATATAGTTTTCAAAATGAGAGATACGGTCAGTGACGATGGCTTGAGGGACACAAAATCAATCTATAACGTGATTAAAAAGGAATTGAGCCACATTTTTACCTTCAGAATCATATGTGGGCATCGCCTAAGCCCATTTAATGAAATAGTTGATGGCGATGATGATATAACCATGCCCCCTGGTTGAGTGAGGGTTACATGTCATGAAGTCAACACCCCATTTGGCAAAGGGTCCAAGGATAATATCTGGGTGCAAGGGTGTAGGTGAGGAGTGTTGTTTGCGGTCATAAATCTGGTAGGCATGACATTTTTGACCTGCTAACATGCAACCTTTAAGGATCAAAGACTAGAAATAGCTAGTGTGAAGGAGTTTTTGAGCTGTAGCATATCCCAACATGTGACTGCCACAGGACCTAGAGTGACAGTCATTTAAGAGTATATTGGCTTCTTCAAGCATTAAACATCGACGAAGAATGGAATCAACTCCAACACGATACAAAGTATCTTCGATAATTAGCTAAGGTTGGCACTGATGTCAGATGCGTCAACGTTCAAATTTGGATGTCTCTGGTCAAAATTTTTGGGTCTGGAGATAGGTAATGATATCTTCATACAATGGATCGACAGTAATTATGAGGAAGAGAGTTTTGTCAAGAATCAGCTCGTTGGATGCAGTAGATGTGGTTACAGAAGGAAGGTCACAAACTAACCCAGTGAAAACTAGTGATTTCTTCGATGTAGCTTTAATAAATTCTAAATCGAATTCTTGTAAGATAAAAATTCATTTAGAATACTTACCCCCCCCAGAAAATGATGAGAAATAATGTATGTCATGGGGTTGCAGTCAGAAATCACAGTGGTTTTTTGTAAGAGAATATAATGACAAAAGCATTGAATGACGTGAACAAATGCTAAAGCTAGTATCTCGACATGGGCATATTGAGTTTCTATGTCAAACAGATTTCAACTTAAGTATTAAATCACATGTTCATCTCCATCATCATCATCTTTAAAAAGTACGATAACAATGGTACTATCGGCGACGACCAAGTACAAGAAATAATCATGGTGATAATTTGGGGGATGCAGTTAAGGAGCACTAATGAGGGAATTCTTCAATGCACCGAAGGATTTTTGGGCAACTTCTTCCCAAATGAATGGGACCCATTTCTTCAACAAACGAGTAAATCCCTTGGAAATTTCAATGTAATTCGAGACAAAACAACAAAGGAAATTTACTTTCCCTTGCAAGCTCTACAGCTAATGTAAAGAAGATGAAGGGGGGAATTCATGACAGTCTCCACCTTAAGGAGATTGATCCAGATGCCTTCCTTGGATACGAAAAACCCTAAGAGATGACCAAATTCGATGCAAAATACACACTTATACGTATTTAAACAAATATTGTAGTGTCAATAGTGAAGAAATATCTCTCGAAGATGATCATGATGGTCATGACGCTTAGCAGAATGTGTTGGTAAGTCATCGAGATAAGGTTGAATGATATGCTTAATATCATGAAAAGCATAATACATCTCTCATTGGAAGGTAGCACCAACATTTTTTAGACCAAAAGGAAGTTTTTTGTAAGTGAAAGTTCCCCAAGGACAAAGGAAAGCCATTTTATGTTGATCGAAGGGGAGAATGTTAATTGGGTTGTATCCAAAAAAACCATCCATAAAGGAAAAATCGTCACTCCGATACACTTGTCGATGATTTGATCTATAAAGGGAGTCAGATAATTATCCTTAGGACATGGCTGATTGATATCATGATAGTCAACACAAACGTGGATAGTTCCTTATTTCTTGGTCAAAGGAATAATATTTGAGACCAAATCTGTTAATGGAATAGGAAAAATGAAACCTACTTTAAGAAGTTTTTCAACTTCTCCCTTTGTGGAAGCTTCCTTTCTAGGATGCATGGGATGAAGGCACTGACGAACAAGCTTCACATCTAGATAAGTAGGAATCAGGTGCACTACTATACTAGGATCTATGTCAGGCATCTCTTCATATGACCAAGCAAAGACAGAACGAAATTATTTGAAGAGGGTGGTATAAATATTGATCTCATTCAGAGAACAAGAAACCCCAACATGGATATTTTCTACAATCCCTGGTTTGACAGAGATGTCGATAGGCATCGTAGTTGAAATGTTCCACACGTTTTTTTCGTACAACACTTCATGAACCAAAATAGCTGTTTGGAGTGGATGAGTTGGTACATCGGAAGCAAGGGTTTCTAAACAATAAGATATCTCACTAAGGCTTGGGATAAATGAGGAACGATGATGGACAACATTCCATGGAGTTTCCTCAAGAGACATAACTTCTATGGTATTCTCATCAGTTGGAAATGTCTCAATCAAATTATCTAGAGAATCCAAAGAACCGAGACAAGGAGATTATGAATATGCATCTAGACTTAGAATAATATGATCATGAATTTAAAAAGTTGCAGCAGAATTCGAAATGACAACTTGATATGATTTCTTGACGGAGCTAAGAAAAATATCATCGTCAAAACTATCAATTTGAAGAGGATGGGGAACGACCTAAGGATCATGACAAGTCAAGATCATATTAATTGAAGCAACATTCCAAGGTGGAAGGGAAAAATTTCCCATGAGGGAAGGGTCTTTGAAAAGACCTGCCCCAACACTCTCATAAGGGATATCGACATTCCCAACATAAGGCACATTACCATTTGAAGAGTTGGAAGAGAAAAAGGTGAGATGATTGACAATGAATATTTTCCCTTGATGAGGAAAACATCACACTCAGAATAAAGTGGAAACCACGCAAGACATCATATGGGTCCAACTACCACCAAGTAGAAGATTGTAATTCAGATTGGCATCGACAACTTCTACTTCTAGGTTAACGATTTTTCCTTCCAATGATATCAACAAGTCATTGAGAATATTGTATTGATGCGAACCTCTATCATTGAAGGCTTCCAAGGTATTGGGGGACTAGCTGAAAGGTGGAGAGCCAATAACTTTCCAATGTGAAAGAGACATGATGCAAGTAGAAGCACTATCATCAATAATAGTCCTATTAATAGTCTTCCCCTTGATAATAAATTGTTTCAAGAAAGCAAGTTGATGTGGGAGATGAGGAACATGGTTCTCGAGGTCAAAAGTAATCAAATTCGAATAGGTAGGATCAATTCCTCTTATGGTGGATAGTAATGCTTTCCTTTGCAATGCATAATTCTGTAGGACTTCCAAAGCTGACATTGTCGAAGGTGCTTGAGCTAAATCTTCCACTATATTATAGTGCTGAGAAGCTGAAGCATTCATATTATATGATGACTTATGAAGAACACCTTTGGGAGGTGGACAGACAATGGAATCATTACTACGTTCAATATGAAGAGGACCATAACTAGGCCGAGTGGAGGTAGAAGGCATATCGGTAGCATAATTTTCCACCACTATTTTTTTAGGAGTCTGGTAATATTTTGATCAAGTGGCAATAGAGACAGGTATTGTTCCACCCATAAAAACTTGAGAACCTAAAGATGTAGAGGATTGAGGTTGATCTACCAGTGAAGTCTACTATGACAGAAAGGGTTCTTTCCACACAGTTGGTATCCCTTAGGTTCCTTTTAATAAATGACTAACCTCAGCGCCTTGGTATGATGATCTTCATCACAATAAGACAAGGATATTTCAGCTTGCATTTGGATGTATCATCAAAACATGGTTTAGGAGGATCTTGTTTCGGGGTATAAAATTTAGTCTTACCTTTACCCTTCTTCCTTCCTTTTGAGGCTTTGTCTGCTGTGGTAGATTGGAAAACATTCACCTTGGAAGTGTTACCAAATTTTTTGGGAGTATTCGAAGGAGGAGAAGTTGCAATAGTTAGAGTAGATTTCTGCTTCGTAGAAGCAGAAAAAGCATTACTAGAAGTCTGATTTACTGACACAAGAATACCATCAATAGGTGGGGTCTCCGCAGGTTTAGAAGATGCCAGATCAGTTGACGGTCTCAGAGAATCAGGCAAGAGATCATACAATGTGCCAGATTGGTAATATACCAAACCTAGATATTGGGCACGGGCAATCGCTTGACCTTCGGTAACACAACTACACATAGCTATGTCCTTGGAAATTTTATTCATGAATGATTTGGTAAAACCATTCATTTAAAAGTTCATCAGGAATATTGAACTTGATAAGATGACGCCGACGTATCCATTCATGGATATGATCGGAGATGTGGGTAGCAATATTTTGTTTCAAAGATGTTAGGAGATGTGTACCAGTTTCATATTGAACTGGTAGCTCGAAGTGAGTAAGAAAATCCATAGCCAAATTGTTGAAATCTTGAAAGGTACCTCAAGGTAACTCAATGTACCATTTGGTGGCAGCACCCATTAGGGTTCGCTGAAAAGGATGCAATTGACCAGAATCATCGAACCAAGAGTTAGATGAACACCATAAATGGTAGGTCATGACATGATCTTGGGGATCTTCTCTAGAATTTCATTCGAATATTGGACAATCACCAGAAATTTGGTAGGAATCAGAGGCCAATATGGTGAATTAAGTATTGGGTCGTTTGTGAGCCTCGACACATCCAATAACTCCAAAGTTGCTAAGAGTGACAATTGAGGATTAAAATGCATGAAAGGCCTTTGATAAGCCCTAGATTGAGGATTCCAACCTTGTTGGTACTAATTTTTCCCACATAGTGGTGGATTTTGACCATAGGGATTTTGATACTACCCCCACTAAGAGGAATTGTGACCATACAAAATTTGAGTTTTCCCCCACAAAGGTGTGCTCTGACCAGGAAAAGTTTTGATATTGACCCACCACAAGCCATTGAGAACCATAAGGGGGATGAACAACCTGTGAGGAGTATTGAGCATAGGGTTGTTGGTGCAACTGCTAACCTTGTTGATATAATGGTTGACCTTGCTGCTGCAATGGTTGACCATGTGGATACTATAGAAAATCTATTGTAGGTTAACCCAATAATGCAATATAAATCAAAGTAGAATACTATAACCTACTTCTACTATCAATTTGTGGAAGCTTAAAGATCGAGCTGAAAAATATAACCAGAAGAAGAAGAATCAATCGCATAATTCACAAGAAAATACTTTGGGGAAATCCTAAGCTAAAAGCCCCACTATCTATATTATCATACAAGGTGGAAATACATAGGAATTATACAAAGCCTTAGCTCTCACAGCTAGCCAGCTCTTAGTACAATCCTCACAGATGTTCACAGGCAATCAAAGCTGCTCTCCAGCCTTCCTCTCTACTCTCCAAGCTCCTATTTCCTTGTGTTGTTACTCTGGGATTATCTCCTTCAACCAAGTGGAAAAACTCGATTTACCAAGTGGATGACCTCCTGATCTCACATACTGTTAGAACTACCCAATCCTTAAGGAATGATTCCTTATGCATGCATGATTTTTCTTTATAAGAAAACACATGCAACTCATAGTACACTGTCCTTGTGTTTAATTGTAACTGGGTCTTTCTCAGAATATAAATGCATGAGTTTCTGATGAGGGAATCTTTAGTTAATTGGAGTACACTAGTTGAGTGCATGCATGCATCAACTTACTATTAACTCTCTATTAGTTCCTCAAATAGTTTGGAACTAATTTAACTCGACTTAACTCATTAAACTGAGTTAACTAATTACAACTCAAATATAACTCAATCTTATCTCCTTAATTCAAGGCTTATCTCATTAATTTAAGGGATAACTCTTGCATGACTTTAGAAAGAATTTTAACTTGAATTTCTCCAACTAATTAAGTCAAAATAACTTAATTAATTATTTCCAAGTAGTTGTTAAGACTAAATTCAAATTTTAATTCACAATTTAATTCAAGGACAAATTAAATTGGAATATTATTGTTGCCACATTTCAACACTCCCTCTCAACAAGAAAGGGATTATCTTCCACCCCCCTCCTGTCTCTATGGAACTCCAATTTACACTTTAACAATGATTTTGTCAAAATGTTAGCATCTTGCTCCTCTATCGAAATATACTGCGACAACATGATCCTCCTCGTAGCTTGCTTTACCTTGTAAAGCCAATAGGAACTCACAACTGACTCGTTCTCCGGTCTCGGAACCACGTTCCAAACACTGTTACAAACTATGGAGTCATACTCCTCCACCATAGCATCAACCCAAATTGGTTGCTGCACTGCTTCCTCAAAGGAAGATGGCTCAATCTCAACACATTCCCCAACAAGGGCCATGTATCTAGTGTACCTCTCAGGTGACCTCCTCTGTCTGCGCTGAGAAAATGGTGCTCCCACATTCTCTCTCGCATACTGCAACAATCTGTCAGCTTCTCTTGTGTGCTTCTATCCATCTCTGGAAGACTTTGCTTGAGGGGATGTATCCATTCCTAGAACCTCTGCATGTGGCTACTCCACATTAGTCTAAGGCTCCTCCTCCTTAGGAACCAACAGTTCCTCCACAGCCTGTAGTTAGAGCTCCCTCTTAAGGGAAACTCACATGGCCTTCTGCTCATCAAACTTGAGATCTCCGCGAGCCACTGTCCTCGAACTGGTAGGCAAGTACACTCGATAGTTGTGAGGTGTATCAGTGTACCCCACAGGTATCCCCAACTCTGTTGTCAGCTCAAGCTTCTTCTATGCATCCTTGGTCACATGGAAATATACCGATGAGCCAAAGATCCTAAAGTGACCCACGTCTGGTCTCTTATCGGAGAAATATTCCTCTGGTGTCTTCATCCCAAGTATGCGGTGCGGGCTTCTATTATTCAAATAGACCGCTGTGTTGCATGCCTCAACCCACAAGTGAAGTGGTAGGCCTTGGTCATGCAACATCGCCCGTGCTACCCCTACAATAGTTCTATTCTTCCTCTCGGCCACCCCATTCTGTTGTGGGCTATGAGGTGTTGTCAACTCTCGTTTAATTCCTTCTGCTACATAGAAGTACTTAAACTCTTGAGAGAACTTTTCTCCACCGTTGTGACTTCTCAAGGCCTTGATCTTCTTCCTTGAATCTTTCTCGACCAAAGCTTTGAAGTCACAAAACTTTGTGAAGGTTTGGTCCTTCTTTTGCATGAAATAAATCCAGCATTTACGAGAAAAATCATCAATGAAAATCACATAATACATTTGCTTCGTTGTTGATGCCATCGAGAATGGTCCACACACATCAGTATGAACTCGCTCTAAGATAGCCTTTGCTCGACTGTCTCGATCATGAAAGTAAGACTTGGTGTACTTTCCCAAGGTAAAACCTTTGCATGTGTCAACTTGCTCAAGTTTACCTTTGGGAAGTCCTGTAGATATTTGCTACATTATCTTCAAATTCCCATGATGCAAATGGCCCAACCTTCTGTGCCACAACTCCCCAATGTCTTGGCTTTGCACCAATTCTGCTCTCGTACTCAATGCTACACAATCATCTACCTCTAGTTTATAGAGATTCTTCACCCGAATCTCTATCCTCTTGGTCTGACCCGTGGCTATGTGTCTTAGGAACGCCTTTTCTTCATTGAAGACAACATCATAGCCTTTGTCCTCCAACATCGCGACCGATACCAAGTTCTTCTTCAATCCAGGCACATACTTCACATCTGTCAAATTGATATGAGCTTCGTGCTTCCTCTGAAAAGAAACTATGCCCACTCCTGAAACACTATACCTTCCGTCGTCACCCATCTCTATGCACATCTTGAGGTCTTTCTCCTCCAAGGTACTGAATAAATTTTTATCATCGGTCATGTGGAATGAGTCTCCATTGTCAAGATACCAGACACAACCCATCATCAATGACACCATGCATGTGATGAGGGTAAAGTCCATTTCAAACTGAGAGGCTAATGCCTCACCTTCTGATCCTTCTGAGGATCCCTTCTTAGACTTCTTCGATGGGAAATTAGTCGCATAATGTCCCATCCCTTGAAAATTAAATCATCTCACTTTAGACTTGTCACCCTTCTTCCCTCCATGAGAAGAATTAGATTTGGAATGGGAAGCCTTCCCCTTCCCTTTCCTTGCCTTACTTGCTAAGGCAAGATTTTCTTCATCATCATCCTTTGATGAAGAACCATCTCGTGTGCTCCTCCTGGTCTCCTCATGCATGACATATGACCACAATCATTCCCAATCTGGTAGTTTATCTGTTCCATTCATAGAGTCCTGGTAGCTATTCCAACTCTTTGGAAGGCCAAGGAGAGTGAGGCTCACCATATCATCATCGATAGTAGTTATTCCCACATTGTTGAGCTCATCTCTGCAAGTGGTGAGCTTGTTCAGAAATGTCGAAATAGTATCACCCTTCTACATCTTGATTCTTCGAAGCTTATCCTTGAGCACCAATTTCCTCTGGTTGTTACTATTCTGGTATAGGTCCTTCAATGTCTTCCACATTGAAAATGGAGTATCCTTCCCAAGGAGACTAGAGAAAATATGGTCTCGATCTCCCTTAAGGATGATCTGTCTCACCTTCGCCACACACTTCTTCCACTCAGCCAACTCTTGTGCATTAGTTGAATTTGGCTTTTGGATTTCTTGATCAATGACTTCCTTCAAGCCATTGTCTTCTAACACAACCTCCATTCTATCTTTCCATGCTATGTAATTCGAGCTACCTTCCAAGTCATACTCGAGTCTCAAGCCATGAACGCCATTGGCCAACCTTGAACTATGATATGAAATCGATTTGCACTTGCAACCCCGAACTTCAAAATTCGAATTCTTTTCTCAGTATATTGTTCACAGCACCGATAAACTTGGCTCTGATACCATGTAGAAAATCTGCTATGTAGGTAGGTAAACTTGATAATGAAATATAAATCAAATCAGAATACTATAACCTACTTCTACTATCAATTTTTGGAAGCTTAAAGATCGAGTTGAAAAATATAAGAAGAAGAAGAAGAATCAATCACACGATACACATGAAAATACTTTGGGGAAAGCCTCAGTTAAAAACACCACTATCTGTATTATCATACAAGGTGGAAATTACATAGGAATTATACAAAGCCTTAGCTCTCATAGCTAGCCAGCTCTCAGTACAATCCTCACACAGGCTTATAGGTAATCAAAGCTGCTCTCCAGCCTTCCTCTTTGCCCTCCAAGCTCCTATTTCCTTGCATTGTTCCTCTGGAATGATCTCCTTCATCCAAGTGGAAAAACTTGATTTACCAAGTGGCTGATCTCCTAATCTCACACTCTGTCAGAATTGCGCAATCCTCAAGGAATGATTCCTTCTACATGCATGAGTTTTCTTTATAAGAAGACACATGGAACTAATAGTACACTGTCCTTGTCTTTAATATTAATTGGGTCTTTCTCAAAATAGACATGCAGGAGTTTCTGATGAGGGAATCTTCAATTAACTGGAGTACACTAGTTGAGTGAATGCATGCATCAACTGACTGTTAACTCTCTATTAGTTCCCCAAACAGTTTGGAAATAATTTAACTCGTCTTAACTTAGTAAACTGAGTTAAATAATTACAACTCAAATATAACTCAATTTTATCTCCTTAATTCAAGGCTTATCTCCTTAATTTAAGGGATAAATCTTGCATGACTTCAGAAAGACTTCTAACTTGAATTTCTCCAACTAATTAAGTCAAAATAACTTAATTAATTATTTCCAAGTAGCTGTTAAGACTAGATTCGAATTTTAATTCACAATTTAATTGAAGGACAAATTAAATTGGAATATTCTTGTTGCCACATTTCAACAAATACAATGGTTGACCTTGCTATTGCAATGGTTTCCCTTCCTGTTGCAAAGCTTTCCCTTGCTACTACAAAGGTTGTTGATAAGACCCTTTTTGCATGTAAGGCCCTTCTTGTACAAAAGTTCCTTGTTGTTGATGGGTTCCTTGTGGAATTTGATAGGTTCCTTATGACATTGACAGGTTCCTTGTTGCTGCAATGGTCCTTGCTACAAAGGATTACCAACTCCTAAAGGATAAGTTCCAGAAGCAGACTGAAACTGACCAGATGACCGAAATGAGGGATTGGGACCAGACTGCATTTGGGATCCTGCTTGTGGATTGAAAGGTGGATTTTTTGGATGCTTTGAACCATATGGTTGTTGGTAAGGTATCTGAGCCAAAAGAGGTTTTTGATAAGGAATTTGACTATATCTAGAAGGACTATTACCAATAATTTGACTTGCCCCCATAACCTAAGTTTGAAATCCACTCACATAGGTTCCACTAGAAGCAAGAGGTACATATGGAGGAGGTGTAACCACTGTAGAGGTCGAAAGAGGAGTTGAAGAACCTATAGGGACATTAACTATCCCAACCGTGACTGTAGGTTGAACAAGAATCGAAGAAACTGCAGTTCGAATAGGAATTTAAGAGGCCACATTCAAAAAAAACATCCCAAAGGTAGGAGTAATGCCAGATGACAATATCAAATGATGACAAAGTGAAGATGCACTTGGAGTACCTGAAACTAAATGACCAAGAGAGGTATAACTTGATGGGAAGAAAGGTTCAATACTCTCAGGTGGTGGAGTTGGCCCACTCCCCATATGAGGAGAAGATACATAAGGAAAGACTTTAGGTGGAGAGTGATATTCAGATTCATCACCAAGATCCAGAGTATGAGAAACCGAGACTTTCAAAGGAGGATCTCAAGGAGAGATTGGAATCTCACCTTCTGATGCTATGGGTGGAAACAGTTGGCGAAGGGGAATCCGTGACGATCAAGGAGAAGGCTCCAAAGGTATGCTAAGATTATCAAACAGACTATATGGGTGTTGAAGAGATATTATCAAAGGATCGTAAAGTGGATTCAGGGAAAACAACAAAAACCGTTGAGGTTCCTCAGGACTTTCTGGGTCATAAAACTGAGATAATGACAACGACTCTCAAGGTGGAGGATGAGAAACAAGGGGTTGAATACTCATGACAATTCCAAGTTAAAAACCTTGACTTTCAAGTGACTCTGGAATCTCAGGGTGGACTCCTTGTGGTGACCCTTCAGTGTCAGATTGTGAAGGGGATGGATAATGTGAACTTGGTAGTTCTACCATGGTGACATTTTCTCAAAAACAAAAAGAGGGGAGGTGATTTATTTTAGCTTCAATTAAAATTTACCATTAATAAGGCATAATGAGGTCATGGAGAACTGCATGGGTAAGACATGTTAACGTGGGTAGTAAATTTTAGAACTTAAAACAACAAATATATCAAAGAGGGTAATCTAGGCAAGAGGGTTTACCAAGTGTCAATGAACCAATATATACACCTTAGTCGAAACCAAGGACTTAACATACAGAAGCCAATCTCCTTGAATGCTATATTTGGTGTATCACATTTACAAGGCGGCTGGCTTGGTTACTTGTGGCTAAAGGATAGCAACCTAGTGGGGTCTCCCAATATATACGCAATGGTACGGGGAGCACGAGTCCATGTTAGCCCTATTTAATGCATAACCATTCGATGAGAGCATTTCCATATACTTTCCATACGTGGAGCACCTCTTATATACCCAAGAGTACCAAAGAAGGATCCTATATACTTCTGTAAGTGGAACAAGATTTCATCCCCGGGATATAATGCTGGAAAATAACGACAACTGCTAGGTTTATAGATGTTGGAACACGTCTCTAGCCTAGACCTCTAAATGTTTGTGTTAGGTTCCAAATGCTCATTAGGTTAATTGAGTAAATTTTAACATTTATCTTGAATTATGTTTCAATTTTGGGCTCAAAATGATGTCACCTGAATCCCTAAGATGCAACTATATGAGAAAAAGAAAACTTTCCACTTCAATGAAAGCTACACTAATTAAGGGAAGAAATTTCAATCGATACTGCATCAAACAACATGCCTTCCTGTAGCTTTCACTCTCTCTTTCCAAATGTAATAATCAAAAGCAAAAACAATTGTCACTTTTCACAATCCTAATCGCAGCTTTTCAAAAGAAAAATGATCTTTACTTTTACTTTTGTTAGGATGCACTAATGTTTTTCTTTGATTTTTTAATGCTCTAATGAAACTAAAGTATCAACTAAAGAAAAATGAAAATTTGATTGAAATGCCTCTAATGCAACTAATGCATCAATTAAAGCAACACCAATTCAAATTCAAAGGAACTCAAATGAAAATAAATTTTACCTTTTCCCTTTTGAACAAATAAACAATGCACTCCTTTCAGTTTGTAAATCAAACAATGTAATCTATGCTTGACAGACAACAAAGATGGTTTCCAAATGTAAGATGACCTAATGCAACCGAAAAACAACTTTGTAAAAGACAAGCTAAAACCAATGGAAATCGATGTTTTGAATGACTTCTTCAAGAAACAATATCTAATCAACTAGAGAATCAAGATCTTAGTGACACTCACAAGCAATAAGTGACAATCAAATGACCTAAAAACCCTAAAATCAATCCAATTTCACTCCAAGCACTTGAAAATCCAAATAGACAAAAACTTGCTAAGTATAGATGATGACCAAACTAAACACTAATGAATCTAATCACAAAAGACATGAAAAAGACCTCAGTGGCCAAGACACACTAGATTGACAGGGAAACCCTATTTTCTTCCAATTTTTGAGATCAGCGCAGCTGTAATAAACAAATTTGTGCTGAAATGAAGATCAACACAACTGTTTCAAGTAAAAACATGCTGCTAGCGCGATTGTTCAGATATAAAACATGTCGAGCAAGGAATATAGGAAAAAATAAGAAAGATTTCAAAAAACAATCCAAACGCAACACTCTAAGGTAGTAATCAGTGAATGTGTAGACCTATACAGGCTTAAGGTAACTAAGAAATCAATGGTTGGTCAAAGTGATCAAAAGATCAAATCAAGAAAAGGGATTGAAGAGGCTATAGCTTCCCTAACAGAGTCACCATTTTGTTGTGAAGATAAATCCCCTTTGTGGAAAAAGGCGATCTCTCTGTTTGAAGAGGGGATTTATCTTCACAACGTCCTTTACATAGGCAGCTCAAAAAATTTTGCAAACATAACCTCACCTTGAGGAAGGGGCTAAGGGTTTGCAAGCAACAGTTTCATGAAATACAAGAGAAGTACTTAGGTAAGCTTGATTGGTTAGCCAAAGCACCCAAAATATGAGCATTGGAACAAGTAAATCAAAGTAGTTTTGGTTTTTGGTTTTTTTCCCAAGTATGCTAGTTGGATGGGGTTGGATAAAGAGGTTGAAAAGTCATTTTTTTCATGAAGTCCTTCTAGGATCATAGTCAGTCATATTTCTTAAAATTTATGAAACTTTTTCAAAAGGAGCAATGCACATAACAATTTTTCATTATGGAAAAGCATTGGGGTTTTGATGAAAATGAGGAATTTTGTCATCTTTTTGGTAAGGGGAATTGAAAAGGGTTTTTAGCATTGTCATCATCATCAACATGCATTTTATTTTGTTTTTAGACCTCAACGCTGATCAAAATCATGAAGAACATATTTCATTGCGCTTTTATACAGACGTTGCACTTTTGCTGTAGGTGGAGTTTTGAGAGTTGGAAGCTCTAATGACTGAAATGAGTTTTCTCAAGGGGAATTTGATGATATCTAGGCTATTTCACACATGCATCAGTCATTGAGCATTTCAGAAAGTTACCGCAGCTATATGAACCATCAATTCAGTGCACTTATGTGTTGCGTTTATGCTAAACTAGGAGGTTGCACAATGTCAACGCTCCATTTCCACACAATGGTTTATGGTCATGGTTAATTTTTTGAGGAATTTAATGAATTTGAAACTCAAAATGGACTTTGTATTTAATGTAAATTTGCTTGAAAAATCCTTGGTCAAACAATTCCTAGTTTTTAGAAAAGCAATCCTATATTCACCGCATTAGGTAGAAACATAATTCCCTTTAGGGAATTTGGTTCCTAGAGGTAGGGAATGATATTGTTTGATCTATTTATGATGTAATATTGATGAAGCAAAGGGTTGGTCAGGGTTTATAAGAAGAAACATTGTGTGCATTGTATTTTTCCATTTTTGCTAGTGAATGAAAAAGACAGAGGTGTGACTTTACAGGGATTCCTCAGTCGCCTCCTAATGGTGATATGTTTTATTATGATGTAATTTTGTATCTTGTCATTTCCATGCTTTGAATGTATGTATTCATGTTTGGTTAAACCATTATTTATCTCATAGTTCACTTTAAAAGTTCTCTGATATAGTTCCCAAACAATTATATGTTTTTCTTTTGAAATGGAATTTAGTATTCATCCCACATTTTGATGCTCTATGTTTTTTCCACCATTCTTGAACTCACCCTTATATGGTGAATTAAATTAAAAAAAAAGCAGGAATGCCTACCTTTACCTTGTAAAAATATCCCTCATGCTTTCATCCTCTCATTGGAAAAATTATCAACTTGTTATGACTGTATGCCCAATGGAGTTTCCTTCTACCCTACTAGAAAATTGTTAAAATATATTCCCTATGAGCATCATACCTAGCCTAAGATCTAAGTGACTGAAAATTCATATAGAGAGAGCACTATCTGAAGCTAGAAGGGATAGATTCCAGTTTCAAATTGGTTTTTTGTTACCTTTGAGCTCCTCTCCTTAACATTGAGGAATTAAAAAATGCTAATGTAATGCATGACTACACCAAAGATTTGTACCACTGCTGTGGTAATAGCTCGTGTCTACATTCTCTCTAAGTATTGTATCTGAATACTTATGTCCTTTACCACAGTACCAAGTACACAATGACGATCCACAAACTCTCTAATATGCCTCCCACAAGGTATCACTAAATGAGTCTCTCCCACCACCCATAAGGGTGGAAATCCTCTCAAAAATATATGTCCTGAATCATGATCTCGATCCGCTTCCCCTGTGTCACAAAGGCCTCCTAATATGGATCCCAGTAGCTCCTAATATGGGATAAAAGTGTCCCCCCTACCCTTATCAATGGGGTTTCCAAAAACTCGAGTAACCCATGTCATGTTAGAGTCCCTCTGACAACATGATCCCCATGAATCTCAGTACAAAGAACATCAAAATCTCATTCTCTCCACACCAGTTTCATCTCTGTCATACCTTCCAAAAACCATTAAATTTTTTCAGTTCAAAGCCATCAAATTCATTTTTAGCTCTTATCCTTAGTTCTTGGAAGCCCTTAGTATTGTCCTTGGACTATCTCCAGAGAGCAGTTTTTCCACCAAAAAATACACTGAGCGAACATTTTAGCCCTTTTCCTATGCCCTATAGCACAATAGGAAAAGGCCCAACAGGTGTTATGCGATTGTGGAGAAAATCTAGGATTTCCTCCAGTTAGCTTAGGCCCTAATCTTAGAGCTTACTCCACTGGAAATGATGAGTAAGGTTATCCTACCTACCTGAAAGCTATGATCTGAATTCTGATGGTTGGTATGTCTGCTACGATCTCACCAATATTGACGGCCTTCTCCTCCTCTCTAAATTCTCAAAAAGATCCCTATGCAAATGGATTGGATTTGGGGGCAAGAAGCCCTTTTATAGGAAAGACGCTAGTTTATGTTTACCATTATGAGAAAACTGTAGCTTGGTTTGACAAACCATTAAAACCATTAGAAATCTCTCATTGAGATTTATAATGAGTCTGTCTTTGTTTTTGGTAATTTGAAACTTCACCAGAATGCGATTTTTTCCATAAGGTCTCACTTTTTCACCTATAAAAACCACATCCCTTCATATGAGTCACTTGTACTATGGTAAGACTTTGCCTCTGCGCTTTTTAACTTATGTGTCAAATTTTTCCTTGAGTGACCATTATTTACTCATGTTTTTATGGTCCCCTTCGAGCCTGTCCCATGTGGTGGCATCATTGAGTCACCCTTGTTCAGATCATCAGAGACGAGTCACCCTTGCATCCATGGAGTCTTTTCAGATTCCCATTGAGTCTTGTTATATTGTATTAGCTATATTTGCGTCATATTCATCCCATTCTACTCATATTTGGCCTCTAGCTACACTGATATGTCTTTGAAAAAGCCTCCATCTAAGTAGTTGACCATCCCATTTGGAATCGATTTAGGTATTTCCAGGTCAACCATGCTTATTATGATCTAACAAGGGAATTCATTAGTCCACCACTCACCTTGTATCCTACCATCATCATCCTTGGTGTTAGTCTATTAGTCACATTACTATGATTCTTGTGCCTTTATTGAGGAATCCTTATTGCCTTAACTCTGGAGAGCCCTCTTCTATCGACCTTAGCACATTTAATCTAGAATAGTGTTTTGGAGGGTGGTGAACCTTGGTTCCAGCTTTCATAATTGTTTTGTGCCTCAGATAAAGCATAGGGAACCATCATTTCCCTTTGATTTGGGTGTTTCTCGTGTACTCGACTCCAACTCATTAGCATATGATTGAGATTCGTACATTTGATGGTCAAGTGATCTAGTATATTATAATATCATCTCCTAAGTATGAGTGAGATGTTCCAAACCTCATGAGGGCATGGCCCTTTAGGTAACCCCCCACATGCCCCAATGACAGAAGATTATCATCCATCCTCAGATGCAGTTTCGTTGATTTGAATGGTTTGATTTCATCCGCTTGCAACACCCACAATATGCATGTCTCCTTTAGATAACCCGTTCGGATCTTTAGAGCCCTTTCCTGTTCAACAAGGCTTCTTTAGTTGTGATCTCCCCTCACAATTTCATCTTGAGGGGAATTATTGTCTAATGTACTCAGATCAACATATGTAATTGTATTCAGTCTTGGCCTCTATTTTTCGAAGAACATTATGTATATGGGACTCATTGTATCATTATATCACTTTTTGTCCCATTGATTCCAACATATCATGTATCATGTAATTTGTTGCTTAGACCCACATTGTTGGGCACAACATTATTACTTTTACTCATTTATCTCAGCGTATGGGTATACCTCCCCCTCCTCATTTGAGATTATGTACTCCAAAAGAAAAGGAGACTTATATTAACTTAGTAGGTCTCACCCCCTCCATTTCCATTCTTTCCTTGCATTGCTTCATATCTCTCTCTCTTTCTCTCTATCTCTCTCTCTCTCTCTCCCTCTCTCTATGAATCCCCTTCGGTGTCTCATGAAATTGCAACCTACAACATATTTCAGTCATATGATTTGCTCCGGACACTCTTACGTTGGGGGGAAATCTGTTATCATCCAAAAAATGATCACCTAGCCATTTCTTACTGGGTGGATCTCAATACACCATGTAGGATTAATTTTACTATGGTAAATCCACTTTCACCATTGGAAATAATTTAATAAACCATTTTTATTAAATTATTATGATTAAAATTCAAATTCCCCTTGAGAATAATTGAATAAATGATTAATTATTTAATTTTCTTTAGAAATAATGATTGATAATTATTTCTTAATAACTTTTGACTTAATCAACTTTGAATAATTAAATAAGTCACTACTTATTTATTATTCTTATCTATTCCATATTTTATTTTTAAGAAAATTGTCAAATCATTATTTAATAATTATTTCAAATTCATATTTTCCTTAATTCTCACAAAGTGATTAATAAATCATTTTTATTTGATAATTACTTTCAACCACTTTCTAAATAACGATATTTGATTGTTGGGGAAATTATGTGTTATAATTCCAACATTAAATTATTAATCCGGGGTCGTAAGACTTAGAGGCACAAGCGTAGGTAACACAGGATGAGAGATTCTAACCTAAGCTAACATCATGAAGTCTAAGATCAATTCTTATTCCTGAATTAGGTATGAAATTTCTATTCCTAAATTAAGTACAAAATAAAAATCACTGAAATTTTTTATTCTCAATCTAAGTAAAGTAAATCTTAATTTCAATCAAAACTTAATTTCAATGCAAGTAAAACTTAATTGCAATCCAAGCAAAAAGATTTATTATTCTAATAATATTACTCTTAATCTAAATAACAGAAACCTCAAATCAAATAATACTAATTGCAATCACCATCTAAGCACTATTAATCATGATCAAGCAATACAAGTTACCATTCAATAGCTCCAATGAAAATCTTCAATCCAAATAAGACAACCTACTACTTCAAACGTTCTAGCTTCATTTTTAAATAATGGAAATCTCAACCCAAACAATAAGATTTGATTTAGTCTAAGTAACAAGAATCTCAAATCAACCGAGACTAATCATCATTCAAAATGATGTCAAGCTTATACTAATTACAATCCAAACAAAATTAACTTTAATCTTAACTATTTAATCTAAGGAAAAATGGACAATCTTAACAAGACTGAACCTACTCGTTAAGTCTAACTCTCGGGATGCATGGAAGCAGTCAAGTTAATCTCTTCATTCGATTCTAGAAATACTTAAAAAAAACTAAGCAGCGCAACTCTAAATTAATGTTCTTCACTAGACACACTTCAGATCTAAGAGATGCCACAAATCGAAGTCTGTTTTAACTTTTAAAATCACTCAAACCAAACTCAATAAATCATTCAACACAAAATCATGAACCTACAGTTATAATCCCATCTCTATTGGGATTATGATGAGTTGAAAAATCAAATTAGAGTCTCACTTCATAACCAATATCTCATCACATTTCATTTAGACATTCAAATATTAAAACATGATGCTACATAATTCAATAGCAAATGGAAAATCTACAACACATAAAACAATTTCATTTTTGAACTTATGATATGGTAATTAATGTTGTATTGCTTTCAGATTAAAATTACTCTTCAGACATTCTGCGCTATGCATCAAAGAAACCATTGACACATTGGAAATCATCATTCAATACAATCCTTGTTGTTCTTTAATGATTGAGAAACGAGATCTATAGTATTCAATTCAAATTTACGAAATAGAATAAAGGTTTTAAGTATAGAATGAGACACAATAAATACAAGCTCTATTCAGAAAACGTTTTTGGATTGAAATGTAAATCTATGAAATTCAATAAAACATACTTCCTACAATTTATACTAATTATAGGACTTGTTCCCAGGTGGTGGTGGGCCCTTGCCATTCCTGGAGCAAATCTAAATTAATGAAATACTCTTTTAATAACCAAAAATACATTAACACTTACAATACATTGAGTGCAGAATCAGAGTTCTATGTTATGGTTCAACAATCACGCATTTAAACAAACTTCAACAAAGCTTCCATTGTATTCATAGCGTAAAAAAGATCACATAAAATTCTTGTGCTTTCTACTGCCTTCTGCCACCACCATTCATGCAGAGAGCATCAATTTTATACAGAGTTGTCGATGAAAACAAAGCATAACTATTTGACTATCAAAATAAAATACATCAATAGGTTAAAGGAGGTCGCATGGAATATTTTGGAGAGCCTTTGAATGGGTGAGAAATGGGTTCATCTTGATCATTGCATGGATGGAGGAATTGTTTCCATGTTTAGCATAAATAAAAATCATCAAAGTCGTTGCCCTCCACGTGGACCCATAATCGTTTATAACCGAAATTTTTCAGTGATTCTGTACTTACCTAGCCACTAATTATGTACTTAAAATTGTTTTGAACATAACTTCTTGTTGGTGATGAATGTTGACAAACTGTTTCTGGGTTACATGAATGAGTGTATATTTAACAAGATATGGGTCTCAGAATATCGAGATTCTTTCCCATTTGATTACAAATTGAGATTTTAACTTGTAGCAACCTAGTTTAATCGACTCATAATAATTTCGACAATGGAACCTTGCGACAAATGAACTTAACAAAAAACATCATTAGTAAATCATGACAAAACCATCTCTAATGGTGGAAACACTAATAAAACTAATGATAATCAACCACGAGGCATAGGCTATGTATTGGCGGAAAGTTGTGGAATTATGGTCGAAAATGAACGTAAAAGTATAGGAATTTAGGTTATGAATGGTGATATTGTATGATGGAAAAATGGGCATATTCAAGGCCCAACATTGACCATTTTGAATATATTTTCTCTCTCAAAAATATACTAAAGTATTCCCAACGACTAGATTTTGATTTGGTGAATAATATTTAATTATTTTCCAATTCCTAATTTAGCTCAATAGTTTGTTATAAATAAGAGGGTTTTCTATTCATTCTTCAACTCAATCATTCTCATTGTCACCACTATTGTCTCATCACATTTGAGCTCCCACTTGAGTTTAGGCTATTTTGCTTTTTTTTTTTTCCCATTGCAATTTGAGAGAGAGAAATAGATCACTGAAGCACAAGGACATCAAAAGGACACATTCCACGGAGGGGGATCTATAGATTCAAGTTCATAAATTCTCCTCACAAGGTATTTCATTTACATTAATACAATTTTCTTATTTATATGATCCATTGGGTTTCTACACTTTCATTTTTGTTGTTATATGTTTTGGGTTGCATATGATCTTTTGTAGCAGGGTTTTTCTTCTTTTTTCATTGTAGATATTAAGCGTAAACAACCACGACCATATTTTGTTGTTAGGGTCACTTGTCACTACTGACTTAAGTGAAGCAATTTTGGTCCACTTGTTAAGAATTTTCATACTAACATTAGCAGTATCCAACGCCGTCAACAAGAGGATAGACGGCAATAAGTTAGTTGGGGACTCTAGATATGAAGTGCTATCCTTGTTTTATTTACTTAAATTTTGGTTACTAAATCCTTCTACTTATTGTGTTATGCATTTTGTCATATTTCTTCTTGACTGCTTGTATCCTCTTGATTATAACTCTGTGACAACTTTTTCTAAATGATGGGTCTATGTAATGTCCCCTCCATGATCCTATTATCTTACATTATGTTATTAACCTACTTGCTAAGTGATTGACTTATGTGTTTGATTCCTCTAAAATTTATTTGTATATCTCCAAGGTATGTGTTTAGTCAATTTAGTGTCCTAAATTGCTACATAAATTATCCATCTGGGTGTAGTAAACTGATGAAGTGTAGTGCACTATATGTGCTAGATAACCCTTTCTTACCTCACTATTTCCAATTTTATGTTGTTTTGGGCTTTTGTTCTTTTGACCTCCTAGAATCCTGCAATGTAATTGAAATTCTAATCTACTGCTAAAATGGGAGTTTAAAAGTACTTTTTAGGTCAAGTTTGGAAGTGGAGTTTCAAGAAGGTAAACACAAAGCTTATTTTCTTGCTTATTGTAATGTTTTCCAAAATATGAGCTTAAAAGACTCTTGAAATTGCTATCTACAAAATTAAAACTTGAATGAGAAAATGAACGTGAAGCTATCTATATCAAACCGAGAATAAAGTACTAGAAATGAAACTACTACTTCTGCTGTCTATTCTATCTGCAAAATTAAAGTCTAATGAACTACTGCAATTAAACTTAAAGGCAAAAGTACAACTTGAAACTAATTTTAAACTAAGGATCAACCAGTAATCTCATCCATAAACATAACACTTCACCAATTAACTTAAAAATCAGTTAGCAGCTAAAGGCACTGGAAATATCATCTTATAGCATGAGAAAATGACATTAACTATCTAACTCTACACTAATGAACAACAAGTAAACTCACTTATAAGCCCAACACTTCGCCAATTAACTTGAATTCATCAGATAAAGGCTCCGGAAATATCAACTTATAACATGAGAAAATGAAATTAGAAACTATCTAGCTTTAAACTAATAAACAACAAGTAAACTCCTTTATAAATGCAACACTTCGCCAATTAAATTGAATTTGTCAGCTAAAGGCTCAAGAAATATCATCTTATAACATGAGAAAATGACATTAAAAACTATCTAGCTCTAAACTAATAAACAACAAGTAAACTCATTTATAAATCCAACACTTCACCAATTAACTTGAATTTGTCAGCTAAAGGCACCAGAAATATCAGCTTATATAATGAGTATCTATCCTATTGAGCAAAAACATAAAACAACTTGAACTTGGAAGCTAAAGAACAACAGAAGAAGTGAGTCTTGAAAATGCTACTTGATGCAAGTTTAGAATTACAACTAAGAAACTCGAGCATAAACAAATTTAAAGACCTACTGCTACTATGAAATGCATCTATCAGGGTTAGTGAAAACAAGTGACAAGCTGCAACACATATACAATGTTAAAATGATTATGAATATAAACAAAACACAAGCAATATACTGTTGAACAAAAGAAAATACAAATGGAATGTACAGAAATGAAAAAGAAACCTCAGCCACACAGGGGCCCTCTGCAGAGCCTTGGATTATCCACGCAAATCTACTTCACATGCTCAGCCAACCATATATGAAAACATAGTTTTTATATTATGAAAATAGAGTTTTTATATTATGAAAACAAGGAACTGTGTGTCTCTTGATTAGAAATGGAAATCACACTAATTCAACAGTAAAAATGTTAACTTGTCTGCGTTCCAAACACTTGAATTTATAGGATAAATTCATAATTGTTTCTAAGAGGAAATTCTTCTATGGTAGACACGTGAACAAGTCATGCATCAAGGATTTAGCCTTCTGGTTGGCATAAACAATAAATCTCTGCATAGTGGGTGTTGGATTTAGTTATGCAGGTGGCAAAATGAATCCTCAGGTTCAGGAATATGCCTCAGACTCAATTGCATGCCAAAACAGAGTTCTAACTGCTGTAGAACTTCTCCGTTGACTCCCCTTTGACCGGGTTCTTTTCCCTCAAATTTGATCAAATGAATAGGACCCTATCCACGTGTTGACATTTACGGAGCTACGCATGTGGCTCGTTCCTCTTCTCGACACCTGTAATCTACAAAATTATGAAGATGGCTGCGGAATTGCCAGTTAGCTGCGGAAAGTGGCTACATTCTGTAGTTGAGAAAAAAAACCTTATCCAAATAACACACATAATAATATAATTTGAAAATCACTAAAATGAACTCCTGGAATCAACATGTAGTGACTTTTAGTGGCTGAAGATGCACTGGCATGGGAAAACAGAGAAAAAAGGGTGAAGAAAATGCTTGAAAAAGAGGCAATTTTGGGGCTCAACATACCCCCACTGTGAAGCTGTTGTATGTCCTCATGCAACCAAAATTGTAACAATCCTTCTTCTACTGCATTTGCTCTAAAACCTCTACTAGAACATCCAACTTCTTCTTCTTCTTCCTTGCTTCCACTACCATTCTAGGCTTCCTCATAAGGCATATATATTTAAGGTTAATGAGGGCCCTGCCTAGCTTCTTATTTTTCTTCTTCAATTTTCTATTTTTTTTATGCCATAATCCCAGATGAAGCATGGTATTGTCATTAATGATTTTTTCCAGCTTGCTTTGTTCCTTCAAAGCTTCATTTTCCTTTTGGATATGCCTGTTTAAGACCTCTAATTCATATATTTCTTTCTTTAATGAATGAATCAGAGTTTCCTGTGATGTAACTGGCTGGCTAGATGAAGTCCCTTGTTCTGTTGTTGTGTCCTTCTGCTCCAATGATTCAATATAATCATAGATCTGCTGCTGAGCTTGGTCAATCTCTGTAGATGCTTTTCTTGGACTACTTTCGAAGTCTAGTTGAGGAGAAGGAGAATATTGTGGACTTTGCTCAAATGAGGTGTTATCTGGTGATTGGGTTGGAGTCTCCCCTCCCAAGTCTATGAATTGAGCTTCTTTTGTTTGCTTTTTCTTCAACTTGCCTTTAATTCTAGAGCTTCTTCTTAGACTTTGTGAGCCTATATTCTCTTTTTCTATGACAAGTCTCCTCTTCCCTTCTTTTTCTTTCTTGGACTGTTCTTTAATGTGGACTAATTTTTCAGAGAGAAATTGTTCTTCTTCTAATGAAGGATCAGGAGTTTGGTAGATTTCCTCAACTTTTCTTTTTCCCTTCTATTTTGTTTTCTTCATGATTTCAGTTAGAGTTTCAGAGGGTAGTTTTTCCTCACTGTTTTCTTTTGCTAAATTGGTAGGAGTATCTTGAATTGTTAGAGTTGCTCTTCTCCTCGTACTTCTCTTTACTGAACTCCCCCCTTCAGGTAACTTAGGTGGATCTTGGAAAAAGTCCCTAACCAGGAATTTTTCCCATGTGTCTCCCATATCCTTCAAGTGATTTTCAACTAAGATTTTTATGAGACAATGGTGGTAAAGATGGGGTTCTATATCTTCTGTGTTCTTTTGAACAGTGGTAGAGATCTTTCTTAAGCTATTCAATAGAAATTAAGGGAGATTGATGGTCTCATTTTCCAAAAAGTTCATCAATAACCTTATGTGATACATGTACATTAAGCCATATCTACCCTTACACATGATAAATTTCTGAATAATCAAAAGCAAACTACACCATTTATCCTTTAATGCCAAGATAGGAATTCCTCTTTTGAAAATTGATGTATCCATAACTGGTTCTCAAAGAATAACTGTCCAAGCCTTTTCATTAAAGTCTTTATTTTTGAACCACCTTTCTCTGCCTTTTGGAAGTTCTGTTGTAGCTGCAATGGAAGATTCAGTCACTGAAAACCTTATATCTCCAATTTCCACTTCTACCCCATTAAAAGATCTTGCAAATGTTTTGGTAACTTCCTTGTGATGGCCATTGAATTTCTTGATAAAATTCAGCCAGCCAACCTTCTTCAATGTCCCCTTCAACTAAGGGTATCCCTCCAAAAACTTGACTCCTATGGGCTCTATCCTTACAATGAGATCCATTATGCTTTTCTTCACTGTGTAGCAACTTTTGTAAATGGCAGTTATATGGAAATGGAACGGTTATAGGGACATAAATGTAAGAAGACTGTAGAGAAAATCGATGGATATGGAGCTGGGAAAGATGATGAGTATGAGGTTGAATGATGGGGAGTTACAAAGTAGGAAAAACCATATGCACAGGAACATTATGGAGGCTGTAAGGTCCGGTGCACACACATACTGCGTGGAGTATTACATATGCACAGAACTGAAAAACTGAATGGATTCTGAGTGCTTTGAGTTCATAAGAAGGTTGCGGGAATAATAAAACGAGAAACTTGGTGGGTGAAAGAGTCGTATTCAACTTGATTATGTTCTCATAATTAGTCATTTCAACAGGTGGAGTAAGGATGTATGATGAAGTACAATTTAAAATCAGAGGCAAATCATAAGACTGTTAGGAATTAAATCTGAGGGTATGATGGAGTTATGGCAACAATAAAATCACATCATGACATGTTAAGGAGTAGTGATTATTCAAACTATATAACTTATGCTTTTATAGTGCTATTTGAAATGGGTTTTATTCTCACCTTTGGAATCATACCTTTTCCATTTGCTAACCTTTGATTGCTTGCTTTTGTAGGTGCTTTAGGTGTTGATGTATTCAAAATATTTCTCCTTTCATACCTACATGTGGCTTTTATTATTTTTTATTTTGGCTAATAATTCAACTGCTACTGTAGAGTAATAGGATTAGCTGTGAAATCATAAATCAGTTACGGAATTGGAAAACAATTGCGGAATTGGAAAACAACTACGGAATGTAACATAGTAAATGAAAGATGACTTGATGAATGAATGAAAATGGAAAATGATTGTATGGATGAAACATGGAAAAGTGGATATAAATAAATACTGAAAGAGAGTTTATTGATGGAATGTGGTGGTGAAATGGAGTGAAATTTGCAGAAATGAAATGGAATGGAATAAAACAAACCATGAGTAAGATGAAAGACCTTCTTCTCTTTTTTCTTTTGGAAAATACAGGGTGTTAGAGTCTTCTGATTTTCACCATATATTTTCTGTATAAGAATGCCAATCAGTGATTGGTTTTCAAGCTTATACATTTTTTTATTTTTTTTCAATGATGAAAAGAACAAAGACTAAGTTTGTGGAGAAGAATGATTCTTCTTCACCAACTTCATTTCAGAATTATTTTGAAAGATCTTGATAAACTCCTTTGAGATTGGCTTATGATAAATCTTCAATCTATGACCATTCACAAGGAGAGGAGTTTGATGCTTACCTATGGTTCTAATTCTTACTGCTTCATTACTGAAAGCTTTTTCAATCTCATATTGTTGGAAATAATACTGAGAGAGGGGTGAATCAGTATTATCAAGTCAAATAATCCTTTTCAAAAACCAAATTGTATACGCTACTTCAGTTAATTCAATCTGCGTATATACGCAACTATTCAGAAGTAAAACCGCGTATACAGAGCAAACTATTAATTTACTTAAACTTTCAGATGATGTTTGTTAATCTGAGATGCAGCATCAAATAACCAGTAACCAGAGACAGTAAAATAGAGCACAAGACAATCATACACAAGAACACCAGATATAAGGTGGAAACCCAATGTGGGTGAAAACCACCTGTTGCAATTCGTCTCTATCTTTCTTTAAATTAGAAACTTCTGATTACAATGTACTGGTGCAGTCCTTTACCAGTACGCAAGCTGCAACTTGCAGAGAGCTACAACTCTCTCTCGTTTTCCAGCTTCTCCTGGAAGGGAGCTACAACCCCCTTAGCTCTTGTACTAGCCAAGATACTAGTACGTAGGTACTGGCCTACAGAAGGCTACAACCTTCTCTTTCTTCCAGGGACCATGTTTCATCAATTTTCAGACTGGATCCATGAACATCAAACAATCATCAAGAAATTCTTCATCAACCAAACTCTTTTTCACCAACTAGATCTGAAATCAAGTAGATACTTCTCTGCCAACTATACCCAAAATACAGTACCAGAAACCACACAACAGAACCCAGAACATAGCAGCAATAAGCAGAAACAGCTAGATCACAACTTAAAGCATATACGCTATTTCAACAGTCTGTAACTTGCATGCATACGCATCTGCATATGGAACAATATGCATATACGCGCCTTCACTTCACCTAAACTGCATGTATACGCGCCTTTTCTTCACTGAACCTGCGTACAGATCTATAAAGGACAACACACTCTTCCATATATTCAATCACTAATTAACCCAGAATTTCAGACTTATAGATCAGACAAGCGCCATATCTAGCAGATCAAAATCATACAAAGATACTATCTTTTAGGCTTAAAGATTATGACCCATGAATAGACCTTATCCTTCCTTTTGCGCTAAGGTTCCTCCTTCCTTCAGATCTAGATCTGCATCACCACACAATATACCAGCTCTAGTACTTTATCAGATCTTCAATAATAATTTAGGTGATCATTTGTCACAAGATCTCCTTCCTCTTTTATAGTCTTAGGCCTTCCCTAATACCATGGTCCAAAACCATAACATTTCAATACCATGAACACAAAACTAGGGATCAACACATCTGACGAGACGCCATGGTCCAAAACATAGGTTCAAGTTCCAAGATCTAACTGCCATGGACCAAAAGAATGATCCCCAAAATACACGCGTTTTCGTAATGTATAACCAGCGTGTATACGCGCCTTCGTCTAGATGAACCTGCGTATATGTCTTTTTCTACTTTCTGAGAGCCTGAACTGAGATCTGTTACCAAAGAAGGTTGCCATCAAGGACAACACCTGTGCCATAGCTCCAATCCTGTGCCATAATGCCAACAATCTCCCCCTTTGGACTTGATGGCAACCCCAAGCTCATTCTGCCCCTTTGTCATCAAGGGCAAAGGGTTGTGCTCCCCTTGAGTACATGCTGAAATCTCTGACCTGCTGTGCTGACCATGCTCCCCCTGACTGTAGGCAAGATCTGCAAAAGGATGTTCTTTAAGAAGAACCAAGACCTTCCTATCACCACAAGACTTAATACATACATCCATCACCCAACCAAGTGGGGATCATCCATCCAACCAAGTGGAATACATCAGAAATTTACATATGATGACCAAATACATTACATCTTCATCCCAGGCATAGTGGGGAACCAATATAGGCCTTTACATGACCTAGACACCATATAAGAAAGAGATACATGACATAGAGATGAAAAACATGACTTATAAAAGTCATTAACAACTGATAGCAGCAGCAACTGTCAATCATCATTCAGATCAGCAACCAAGATTTCCTTCTGTTCACCCTCTGCCTTTGTTCCACCTGTGCCAGATGGTCTCTATCAGACCCACATCAGAATATCTTCAACCAGAGCCTGCTCCTTCTGATATCCATCAAGCCTCCATATATGCGACTTTCTATGTACAAACCAGCGAATGTATGCAGATACTCCTTATCGAACACACGTACACCTATTTTTCTCTGAAATTGATAGGATTTAACAGCAAGATGATACATCAACAACTCCCAGCTTCTGTCTGAGATATTCAAATGTTTCCTTGGGCAGTGGTTTGGTGAAAATATCAGCAACTTGTTCCTTAGAAGGAACATACTCCAATTTGACCTTTTGTTCCAACCACTTTGTTCCCGAAGAAAGTGATTACTTGATCGTATTGTGCTTGGTCTTGA